>JAGFPH010004165.1:84644-98144 GCA_018207615.1 Philaenus spumarius
TGTGTACCAAATTTGGACTAAATCGGACATAAAATGCTTCCGTTAGAGTGCGCACACTTAATACGTGATATTTCTGGTAAAAAATTTGGTCTACTTCCGGTAAATGTTTTTGGCTAACGAACTCGTCCAAGCGACTTAGAAATCCAACCTGTGTACCAAATTTGGACTAAATCGGAAATAAAATGCGTCCAATATGAGAGTTGAAGAAAGAATGCTGTAGTATAGAGAAGCAATTTGATTACGCAAGCAAAGAGATGGATGTAAATATTTTGTTAGAGAAAACGTGTTTGTAGGAAGGTATATTTCCGTGGGATAGTATTTATCAGCCATTTTGATTCATAATAAAATAAGAACAAGATGTATGTTAAAGTTAATAAACGGTACCATAAACAGGCACATACTTTCTCACAATCATATTTAAATTATTAAACAAATTCACTGTGATTTCATAATTGTGGGAGGGATAGGCAAGGTGATATTAAAGTAGGAGATTAACTAATAAATATTATTATTATTAGCTAGAGAGAAAACTATTCGATCAATTATGAACAAATTTGAACCAAACACTTGAACTAGGCCTGTATAGAAGCACGAAAAAAAGGTTTGAAAATTTTTGAAAAACAACCCCCTTTACAATGTTGACTTTCAGGCGCGTTTATGCAATGTTGATACACACCATCAGTTTGGGTTTTGCATACTCAGCGCCGTTAGTTACAAAATATGCAAGCAAGGTGTACTTTTTACTTTCTCCACCCTATACGTAGTATATGGAGAAAATATTGTTTTAGTCCAAATTTTAAAATTTTAATTTTTAGTGGAATTATCTGTTTTGGTGCTCCCTGAACCCCAAAATATTGTTTAGTGGAATTATCTGTGTTGGTGCTCCCTGAACCCAAAAATATTTTTAGTGGAATTATTTATTTTGGTGCTCCCTGAACCCAAAAAATTGGTTTCTTGGTGATGTCTGTCCGTGTGTCTGTAATAATGTGTACAGAGCTGGAGACCATAACAACGGTCCAATTTTGATGAAATTTGGTGTGTAGGTGTAGTTCTGGAATATCTCCAGGCGTGTTTTTTTCATTTTTTCAAGGGGTTTTACCCCCCAAAAATGGCAAAAAAACTATAAAAATCCAAATTTCTCAAAAACGGCTCTAACGATTTTGATAAAATTTGGCTTATTTGTAGCCCTTAATATACCTACCCTACCATATGCAAAAAACCGCATCTTTCTAAAAATTCTCGTTTAGGTAATAATAATAATAACTGATTTTTGGGGTTTTTTGGCCAAAAAGGTGGTTGTTTTTCAAATTTTTTCAAAATCTTTTTTCGTGAATCTATACAGGCCTAATTGACGTTTGGTGCAAATTTGTTCGAAATCAATCGAATAGTTTAAATAATAACAATATAATCTCTATATATAAAAGCCAAATCCACTGACTCACTGATCACGATTTCTCAAAAACTACTGAATGGATCGGAACGAAATTAGATATGTAGCTTCCTCTAGGGTCGTAGGTGCTGATAGGAATGGGTTTAAAAAAAAACGAAATTTTATGGGGGTTTGGGGTTGGTTCAAAGTTACTAAATCAAGATTTCTCTAAAACTACTGACCGGATTGGAATGAAATTTGTATGTAGCTTCCTCTAGGGCCATACGTGCTGATAAGAAAGGGTTAAAAAAATTCGAAATTTTAGGGTGAGTTTGGCTCGTTTTAAGTTACTAAATCATGATTTCTCTAAAACTTCTGAACGGATTGGAATAAAATTTGGTATGTAGCTTCCTGTAGGGTCATAAGTGCACTCTAAGAAAGTGTTTTAAAAAATTGGAAATTTTATTGGGTTTTGGCGGTCAAAGTTACTAAATCATGATTTCTCCAAAACCATCGAACGGATTGGAATGCAATTGGGTATGTAGCTTCCTCTAGGGCCCTAGGTGTTCGCTAAGAAAGGGCTTAAAAAAAATCGAAACTTTAAGGGAGGTTTGGGGGGAAGGAGGAAAACTCCCCAAAAGAAATACATAGTGTAATTTATATTTATTGATATAATATATTTTTTGTTAATATACATTTAACTTTGATTTGTCTATCCGTGCAAAGCCGGATCGGGCTACATAATAATATATAATGGATGTGTGTTACATGCATCTAATAATTTTCATGGTAACATTTTCCTACTTTTGCAATTCTAAATAACCACCTCCTATGCTACTCTTGGGAAGGTATACAGTTTCAACTGGGAGAAAGTATATGGCAGTTATCTGGTACTGTTTATTTTATTTTTAAAACGATTTAAAAGAAACAAACCCTAAATGTTAGCCCAATCTAAATGACATCCAAATTGATTCAGCCATTACAGAGATTAGTGTGCCCAATCAACTGGTTGTATTTGTTATAACTTACAATTGTATTATCGTTATCTATATGTACAGGGTGGACCAGCTAAAGTGTGACAATAGCTAACTTTTAAAATACGAATCGGACAAAAATGTTTAAGTAGAAAATCTGCCCTTAATTTTTGATACCTTTTGGACTGTGTATACAAAATTTTCAAAATCCGCCATTTTGAACCCAAAATGGCGGCCAAGTTAATTTTTTTAAATGGAAACCCCTCATTGTTATGACGTTTTTGGATTTTATGGGCAATTTCAAGACTGTTTTGTTCTTTACATTTTTTTGATAAACCTAACGGTTCTCATGTAAAATGAAGTCGAAGTTTCATTTTCTTACAGCTAATCTCTCATAAAGGTTACAATAACCAACTTCTAAACCATGCTTCAGACAACAAACTTTTTTTATATCAAATTAGTACAATAAAATATCAAACCATCACTCTCCCATATCCCATAAAATTGAATTAAAGCTTTCAAACGGAATTGAGCAATTAAGGACACATACTAAAATTAGTATTGTTAAAGTGGTTTGTATTTAAACGCCTTTGAAATAAAGCAGTCATGCTGGTTATCTTTTTACAACAATGCAACAGCTATTTCCGGATTCTTCATTGTTGCCTTTTAATCTAGTTTATACCACAGTAATGTTAATAGTGGGTCTATACATACTGATAAAAAAAGGGCTAAAACTGTAACGAATGAAGATAACTCCATTAATGTACTAGCATATGTTAATGTACAACCTCAATCTAGCAGTCGGAAGATTTCTGCTGAAAGTGGCATTAGTAAAACTTGTGTTTTAAGAATTTTAAAATCAGCTAAATTTTACGACTTGCACGGCAATGACTTCAACAATCGGAAAGCTTTTTGCAACTGGGCACGTCAAAAACATCTACAAGAGCCCTTGTTTTTCAACAGTGTATTGTTCTCCGACGAATCTACCTTTACCAACACAGGGCAAGTTAACTGCCATAACATGCATTATTGGGCCAAAGTTAATCCTCACTGGATGAGAGGTGTTTCCCATCAACATCCTTGGTCTCTGAATGTATGGTGTGGCATTATTGGTGATTGTGTAATTGGTCCGTACTTTTTTTGAAGGACATTTGAACGGCCCGATGTACTCTGACTTCTTGTTCAACATCTTACCTCAGCTTTTGGAGAACTTACCACTACATGTCAGGAACACCATGTTAATGCAACATGACGGAGCCCCGGCACTTCGCTGTTTGCAGTAGGCTTATTATGGACCAACTCTCAACTCTATCCAGAAAAATGGATAGGACGAGGAGGACCTGTAAGCTGGCCAGCTCGCTCGCCAGATCTTACTGTGATGGATTTCTTCCTCTGGGGATTTCTTAAGGAACGAGTCATGGAAACTGCGCCCACAACAAGAGACAAAATGAAAGAAAGAATCAGACAGGCCTGTTTGCTAGTAACACCACTGATGCTGCAAAGAGTTCGACAACATTTCCATGAAAGAATGATAAGTTGCATCGCAATGGAAGGACATAATTTCAAGCACTTCTTGTAAACTATTTTTTACATTTTTAGAGTAATTTTATGTCATTTTGCTTGAATGTACACCATGATAAAACAACTTTGATAAAGTATTGTAACATAAAAAGAGTATGTTTAATTTGTTTTTAATTGTAGACCTAACTATTTTGAAATGTTTTATGCATGGTCCAAAAGGTGTCAACAATTAAGGCAAGTGCCCCAAAAAAGGTTTCTTGTCTGAAGCATGGTTTAGAAGTTGGTTATTGTAACCTTTATGAGTGATTAGCTGTAAGAAAATGAAACTTCGACTTCATTTTACATGAGAACCGTTAGGTTTATCAAAAAAATGTAAAGAACAAAAAAGTCCTAAAATTGACCATAAAATCCAAACACATCATAAAAACGGGGTGTTCCATTTAAAAAAATGAAGTTGGCCGCCATATTGGGTTCAAAATGGCGGATTTTGAAAATTTTGTATACACAGGCCAAAAGGTATAAAAAATTAAGGGCAGATGTTATATTTAAACATTTTTGTCCGATTCGTATTTTAAAAGTTAGCTACCACTCACTCACTGACTGACTCACTCATCACGATTTCTCAAAAACTACCGAACGGATTGAAATTAAATTTGGTATGTAGCTTCCTCTAGGGCCATAGGTGCTCACTAAGAAAGGGTTTGAAAAAATTCGAAATTTTAGGGGGTTTGCGGATCAAAGTTAAATCACGATTTCTTCAAAACTACCGAACGGATTGGAATGACATTTGGTATGTAGCTTTCTCTAGGGCCATAGGTGTTCACTAAGAAAGGTTTTCAAAAAATTGGAAATATTAGGGGGGTTTTTGGGGGATCAAAGTTATTAAATCACGATTTCTTCAAAACTACCTAACGGATTGGAATGAAATTTGGTATGTAGCTTCCTCTAGGGCCATAGGTGCTCACTAAGAAAGGGTATGAAAAATTTCGACATTTTAGGAGGGGCTTGGGGGGATCAAAGTTACTAAAATCATAATTTCAGATCTTTTATTATAATGACAATAGTGCTTTTATTATTTAAGATTTATATATATAAAAGCCAAATATCATTCACTGATTAAACACTTAAAAATAATACAAATACTTTAAAAAGACTGAAAATACCAACCACCACGGGCAACGCCGTACGGGTCAGCTAGTCTATATATATAAAAGCCAAATACCACTCACTCACTGACTGACTCACTCATCACGATTTCTCAAAAACTACCGAACGGATTGAAATTAAATTTGGTATGTAGCTTCCTCTAGGGCCATAGGTGCTCACTAAGAAAGGATTTGAAAAAATTCGAAATTTTAGTGAGGGTTTGGGGGGATCAAAGTTATTAAATCACGATTTCTGCAAAACTACCGAACGGATTGGAATGAAATTTGGTATGTAGATTCCTCTAGGGCCATACGTGCTCACTAAGAAAGGGTATGAAAAATTTCGAAATTTTAGGAGGGGTTTGGGGGATCACAGTTACTAAAATCATAATTTCAGATCTTTTATTATTATGACAATAGTGCTTTTATTATTTAAGATCTATATATATATAAAAGCCAAATACCACTCAATGACTGAACACTTAAAAAGAATACAATTACGTTAAAAAAGACTGAAAATACCAACCACCACGGGCAACGCCGTACGGGACAGCTAGTACTATATAATTCTTCTGGACGTGTGTTTGTCAGTCACTGAACTCATCTTAAACGGCTGGACCGATTTTGATAAAATTTTGTGTGTGTGTTTGAGTGGGTCTCTGGATGTTCTAGATTCACAACTGGAAGAGGTTGAACTGGGGTTGCTACCCTTACACAATAAATATAAATTAAACTAACTTCCTACAAGCTATAAAGCTAAAATTATGTAATATAATTTGTAATATTATTTTTAAGGGATATACAAAATATTTGCAATTTGATTACTTAAGTAAAAGGAATAAAATGTAGTTACTGTCCTTAAAATTAAATAACAATCATCGACTTACTTTTTCTATAATATCAAAAACTACTCAATTAATTTTACTAGAATTTCACAATTTACACATATTAGTACCAGGATCTTTAGGCAATATCGTCCCAACAAACAAAAGATTTAAATGGGGTAGCTAACCCTACACAATAAAAATAAATTTATATAAAAAAGACATTTGCAATTTGGTTACTTAAGTCAAAGGAATGAAATGGAATAACCACAATTAAAATTAAATCAAACAATAGTGAATCATTGCCAGGTCCACTGGTATGTATACAGGGTGTTTACAAACTCCCTGGAAATATGTAGTGTATTTGTTCCTTAGGTCAAGACAATCAAAAAACGACATATAAATATGGGTCTGAAATGCCTAGTTTTCTGTCTGTCCGTCTGTTTGTGTTTTTTTACAAATTATTTTATAACTTGAGTACTATTTTAGATAGAAACGTCAAATTTGGCAAGAACGTGTACCTTGGTAGGTTAAAAAATTGTGTAAAATTTCTTTACGATATCTTAAACGGTTTCAATATGGCTTCCATTTAAAATCTTTGATGTTAAATTTCACGAAAACCGTAAATTTTATAAAAATTTTACCAGTAATAAGAAATGTAGAATTTTAAGACGAACAAATCTATACTTTATTTGCTACAATCAAATAATAAATAACTGAGTAATGAGACATTTACCTAATTATGTAGCAACTGTACACGGCTAATTGTTGTTTAGTACAAATTTTGTATGATATTTATTTCAGTAAATGTCTCATGAAATTGTTAGTTGTTTCTAACTAAAATAGTAGGCCACTCAAGTTATAAAATAATTTGAAAAAAAAACACAGACGGACAGACAGAAATGTAGGCATTTCAGACCCATATTTATATGTCGTTTTTTGATTGTCTTGACCTAAGGAAAAAATACACTACAACGGATATTAGCCGTTGTAAGGCGGGAAGAATCGGTTTTTATATTAAATTATAAAATTCGATGTTTTCAAGGCCGGACTTCGGTGAGTGTCAATTGTAGGTCGAAAATACAAGTTAAATCAGAGCAAGGCTTATCTCCCAAGATGAACCTTGATCTAGGACACGTCAAGAAAGGAAATCTGACTTAGCCTGAAAGTAGCTGAGTTTTAGGGGAATAAAGGAATCCAGGAATTTTATGCATTTGTGGTTTTCATGGTTTAATACGTAGCGCTAAACGCGTGAGTTACGGCCGTGTGAATTTCAAATCATAAAAGGTAACACTACCAAAGTAAACAGGGGTTAAAGTTAAGGGAAAAGTTCAATTTAACTCGAAACTGAAAAAGTCAGACATTTTTGGAATCTACATAAGTAGACAAAAACAAAAGGTTAAATAAGAAAAAGTCAAATTATTGAAAATAAAAAAGTTAGCTTAAGTGTCAAATTTCACACACCCTAAAAAGGGAGAAATAATTAAAATCAAAGGTTTACACTCACAAGAGTTATTAGAGAATGAATAGTTCTGTGTAAAAAAGGGAACAAAAAGTAAAATTAAATTAAGATAAAATGGTGAGAGTTTTCACGCCTTTTAAAGTAATAAAAGTTGAAGTTTTGAATTTTAAATAATAATAAAGTAAAGAGATTTAGGGTTAGATTAACATTGTATTGTTAGGAAACCAGTAACTTAAATATTTTTCGCGTAGTAAATAAAAAACCCCCAAAGAGCTTTTTTGCGATTGTAGGCTAAGTCCCAGAAGAAAGAAAATAAGTAAGAATGGTGAAAAGTGTTAGAACTGTACAGGTGTTAAAGACAATCGGCGTAAACAAACAAAAAAGACATTGAACGCGAGAGACAGTCGCGGAAGTCGCGGAAAAGTGTAAACGTGCCGCGCACGCGTAAAAATCACAGTACAGACACGATTCAAAAACGTACGGATAGCCAAGAACAATCTGGAAAATGTGCAAAAAGAAAATTAAGGAAAACTTAAAAGGAAAAAAAGATACAGCGGGAAATCAAAAACAAGTAAGTTTCAATGGTCAAAGTGGAAGGGATGCAGCCGCGATTACAGAAAGGGGCGTCAACGAGCAACCGGATTAACCAGAGAAATTGGTGTTTTCCAGGAAAATGGAAGGAAAAGAAAAGAAGAAAATTATATAAAATTAACCAGAGCGAATTTAGACACATTTCAAGACCAAAAAAGTGTATACAAAAGAAAAATTGGCTTAATGAAAAAATGAGGGAAAGGGCATGTAAGAAATGACGTCACGAAGTGTATAAAGGATTGAACGCGAAAAATCCACGGACTTACTCTCTCGGAATCGCTTACTCTCTCGGAATCGCTGACTCTCTCGGACTCGCTCTAAGACTCACTCTAGATTCAAATTGATACGAATGTAGACTTCACGTCACTCTGCAGCAAATATTTTTTCTTCGTTAAACTTAAATAACTTTTACACATAAACTACAAGTCAGAAGTAGTTCTTCAGGAGTAACTCTACGGCCTATCCAAATGAGTTAACGCAAAAATAACTCTATTTGGCGATACTGAGACGACATAGGCAATCCTTCAGGACATGATCTTCTAAACGGAACTTCACTTCTCACGAACCAAGGAAGAAATAGGATCAACTGTAACTCTACTAGATTCTACCAGATCTGCTCTTCAAGTACATCTGTAGCCATCATAACAACCCAACAACTTTAAATCAGAAAATCCAGGCTACCAGACACAGCATCCTAGCAGCTACAACACCAGCCCATCAACATAGCGGCATCCATCACGGAAAACCGGAGGTGAAAAACGCTGAATTAAGGTCTGTGTAAACGAGAATACGTTGTCCCCCATTTTAATTAATTGCCTGAGTAAATTCAATAAAAATATTTAAAGTACTGGTTGAGATATGTTAGTTTCAAATTAAATTCAAATCATAAATTAAATAAATGTAAATTTGATATTCCCTAAATTTAAATAATAAATGTAAATAAATTAAATTCAAATAATTTAAAATTAAATTGATTATAAAATTAGACTGTCTGCCAAGCCTACTAGAAATTAGAATTATAGGTTTAACATTAATATTGGATAGAAATTATATATTGTACAAGCAGATGGTGAGAAAAGCGAGTTGTTTATGTTTAATTTTGAAAAGGTTTTGATTTTGAATTTTGAATAAATTTAACTATTAATTTTTATACTGAAATACTGAGAGTAATCAATTACCTGTTATATGGTTATCCATTCATGAGATTTTCCTTTATTAGAAATAGTCAAATAAATGTGTTTAGCTGTAGAAATAATCAAAGCACAAATAAGGTAAGTTATAAGGGCTGTTCCACTGTTCTCATTTCCCTGAGATCAAAAATAATCAAGAGTTCTCGTAAATTAAATTCAGAGCTAGTAAACTTATTAATTTCTGGAAGCTATTTTAAAGTGTTAGAGTCAGTCGAAATACTTATAGAAATAGGTATCAGACACCCAGTTGCATCACCTAAGCTAAAGATAAAATTTTGGCTAAAGGCTTCCAGTAGGTGTTGTAACTTATTATACAACAAAAGAACACGTTGAATTGTTCCGTTGTATAATTGGAGCAGCCAACGAGGGGTTCGTTGTATAATTGGCACCCATAAGTGGAAGGCGAAAATTTAACTAAAGGTTAAATTTAGTCTTGAACAGTCATAACTATTATTTGTGCTTTACATTGTTGTGTTAGATTAAGAATATTTATATGCATTGTGTTATACTACGGCTATTCTTGAGTGTTTAAAAATTTTCCTGGGTTCGTGAAGATTTCGTGAGTTAGAGGGGGAGTAATATAAAACAAATAAAATAAAATTTTGTCGTGGTAAATCGGGTTAAATTAGGGTATTGAATAGTATTTTAAAGGGGTATAAAAGTAAATAAAATTTTATTGAGAGATTTTATCCGCGACAAATAAACAAAGAAAATAAACATGGCTAGCAAAGAGTTGAAAGATTTTTTCGAAAGTTATAAAAAAGACAAGGAGGAGGCGAAAAAAGAAAAAGAAGAAGAAAGAAAACGTGCCGAAATGAAAGAAGTAGAAGAGAGGGAACGTAAGGAGGAGCGAAGGCGGCTTAAGGATGAAAAAATCCGGGAAGAAAAGGAGTTAGAAAAAAAAAGTCTACAACAAGAGAAAGAAGAAGAAAAAAATCGTCTACAACGAGAGAAAGAGGAAGAAAAAGCTCAAAGGGAAAGAGATCAGAAAGCATTGTATGAGTTGATATCCGGAAAAATCGGCGAAATTAAAGAGGATTTGAACCAGGAAAAGCGTAGGTGTATAGAACAAAATAATAGAGTGGCGGAAAAAATTGAAGATATTACTGGGACAATTCAAGTATTAGAAAGCGCGAGTAGGGATACAAATAAACTCAATGATCAAAAATTTGCGGTTGTAGATAAGAGAGTTGCGAAAATAGAACAGAAGTTAGGGGAAATGGGTAGTCAAGGGACAATAGGCAGAACGGTGATGCAAATAGCACCTAGGTACGAAAGTGAGGCGGTAAAACTAGAATTTTGGGGAAACTCAAGGGAGCGTCCGAGAACTTTTATAAGGGAGCTGGAAAATTTAATGGAGGAATTAAACCCGTTTTTAGGAGAGCCGGAGAAGTTAAAAATGGCGGAACGTCATCTTTTCGGATCGGCAAAAGAATGGTGGACGGTTATGAAAACGGCCACAAGTACATATGTAGAATTTCGCGCAGCTTTTTTAGCGAACTATTGGTCATTACAAAAACAAAAAATTGTGATAAATAAAATCGAGAATGGAAAATATTTTGAACCAAGTAATATAAGCCGGATCGATTATTTTTGTAGGATTGTAAATCAAGCCAGCGACTTAGAACCGCAGCTCCCGGAAGGTTTCTTAGTATTTACCATTTTACAACATTTTAATGATCAGATAAAGTTAGCATGCATGGGAAAGCCAAGCGAAACGATTAAAGACGCTATAAATTTTCTAAATCAAATAGATATGATGGACGAAGCCCGAAGAGGGAACCGGAATATAAATAATACAATAAATTCTAGTAGGCCTAACCAAACCTATAATAACCCACCTTCCCAACGATCCTATGTTCAAAACCCTAACAACACCGCACACCCAAGTTCCAATAGACCTTCTCCGTCAAAACCCAATCAAAATCAACGGCCAAAAAACTAAGAAGTGAGGCTTGCGAAGGATTAACGGAATTCGGAACGAGCGAGCTGCAGATAAAAAATATACAAGAAATTTGATTAAAAATAATAATAATAGATTAAAAAATTTTAAAATAAAAAAAGATAAGGCACACGCTAGGATAGAACCCGCGACGAAGAGTTACGACAGTAGCGGTGAAGTAATTTCTAAGAATAAACTTGTTAACCGGATACATTACAACCTTAGGGATGATCTGTTGAGTAATAAAGGGGAAAAAAGTATTCAAGAAATAGTCATTGAAGATATTCCTACTATTTACGCGAAGATAGGGCATAATCCGGCGGCCATAGAAATAGATACAGGGGCCGAAATAAGTGTAATACAATTCGATTACCTAGAGCAATTGAAGGCGGAATATATGGAAATTATGGAGTTACCGGCGTCTAACATTGAAATTGTAACAGCATTGAAAGGTCGAGTACAAAAAGTAACTAGGCAAATAATGATTAAAATACAATTAGCGTCAGAAACCGTAGAAGTAAAACTACTAGTCGTTAAAGGGTTGAAATCACGTGTGATATTGGGTTGCGATTTCTTATATGAAATGCAAGCAGACATTAATATGGATAAACGATTTATCATATTAAATGTAGGAGAGAAAACTATCCAGTTACCATTCATAGACAGAAAGCAGGCGATAAAGGAAATTAAGGGAAAATGTTTCAGCCTAACGTCACCCACGGTATCATGGAAAAAATTTTAAAGGGTTGACACCAAACCAAATAAAGAAAGTTCAATAACAAATAAAGAAACACTAAATTCAAGTCAGGTAAAAGAAATTATAAGTAATCAAAACGATATAAGCGAAGTTAAAGGATGTACGGAACAAACTTCAGTGGGGAGTAGCGTAGGAGAGGAAGAAAAAGGTCAGGAGATAAAGTTAGGCGTAGAAAAAGTTCAGGTTATCGAAAATAGACCGAAGTTAGGTAATAGGGACAGGAAAATTGTATCAAAAGAAATGCAACCTTCCCAAAGCCAAAAAGTAAGATTTTTAAATAAAAATGTCATCGGAAAAAATTGTTCAAAAGAAACAAACGATGAACATTCGCGAATGTTAAAAATAAAAAAAAGTAAAATCGATTTAAAGTGTGCAGAGGTTAAGATTCCAAACACACAGGCGGCGGATAATTGCAGAGAGAGGCTATTTTTCGAAAATCCAAAACGAACTGAACGTTGTAACGTAAATATCACTGCACTAAACTCACGCAACGATAAACACTGTAGTCCTAATACAAAGTATAATAGGAACTTTAACTATAATAAACGTAATTCAATCGGAGGAATAAACAGAAACCATAACACTCCAAATGTTGGTAGAACACTAAGCTCTAACAAAGTTAAATTTAAGGAATCAGCTGTAGGCCTAACAGTAAATTATAACGGTACAGAGAAAGTTTTTGTACGTAAACACAGCCGGTATAAAAGTAGACCGAGCGAAAACAAAAGGAAATTGGTGACAGACAGTCTGGAAGGTAAGGTAGGACAAGGTCTAAGCAATAAAATTCACAGAAGTACTAATAGAACACAAATTAACATTGAGATGTAAATAGCATAATTTTAAGTGGCCTAAATAATGTAAATAGTAGATATAAGTTGTAAATAAACCAAACACATAGTAGCCTAAACAGATGTTCCGAGTTAATGACCTCCAATGTAAATAAACAAGCCCAGCAGAGAAAGGGAAGCGATAATTCTACATAGACTGACCAGAGTTCAAAACGATACAAGAAGGCCTAATGTAAAGTAGAGAGGATAACCTGAAGTCAGATGTGAATGAATGAGTACAGGGCATACAAAACATAAAGCGCTTGGAGGGGGAGTGTTTATAACATATAAACACTAGCCTTAGAAAGGAAAGGAGAACGCAAACTGTTAAAATATCTCAATGGTAAAACAAGTAAATGTAAATTCATTAATTAAAATAAAAAACGCAGGAAAAGGGTTAAACTCAAGTATAGAAATAGTAAATTAGGTTATATCTCAAATCCAGTACAATAGTAATTGTAAGTAAATTCAATTTTTATCAGGCAATATTTAGAGTTCCCTGTAAATAGACATATTGAGGAAATAAACTAAGTGGACATGTGTATGTGATTTTCAGTGGACAGAAAATTCCCAAATGGAGTTAAGACAATCCAACGAAATATATTGAAATGTAAAATATTGAATGTTTTTTAGCAGATATTAAGCTTGCAGTTGAAGCTAGATTAAAATTTTATTGACTAATATTGAATAATATAAATGTATGTAAATGTACAGGTTTCAGCTTGATTACTCCAAAGTGGAGAGAAATGAATTGGTACTTGTTAGATAATAGTAAATTAAATTAGGTCTTGTATTTAAAAAGGCGAAGGCAAATAGACAAGTATAGAAGGAAGCGGGGGTGGAGAGTAAATTGAACCAAAAGGGATTTGTTGATGTGTTTCACAGTATAGGGAGGGGG
>JAGFPH010004165.1:98244-109132 GCA_018207615.1 Philaenus spumarius
TTCTTAGTGATCACCTATTTCCCTAGAGGAAGCTACATACCAAATTTCATTCCAATCCGTTCGGTAGTTTTGAAGAAATCGTGATTTAATAACTTTGATCCCCCAAAACCCCCCTAAAATTTCGAATTTTTTCAAACCCTTTCTTAGTAAGCACCTATGGCCCTAGAGGAAGCTACATACCAAATTTAATTTCAATCCGTTCGGTAGTTTTTGAGAAATCGTGATGAGTGAGTCAGTGAGTGAGTGAGTGGTATTTCGCTTTTATATAAAAATATATAGATTATTTTTAAAGATACCTCAAATCTTATTTGGGTTCCATGATCGTTGCTCATTGTCCCTCCCGACCTTAAGTCTCACCGTAAGAGTCACTTCAATAAATCATTTTCCATAAGGGAATTCGCTATAATAGTTATAAGTGAAGGGACTAATTGAATCTACAAAAAGATGTGAGTAGTTTTTATAAAAAACTTTAAAATTAAAATATTATTAAAATACCAAGTTCTATATAGTAAAAATTCTGCTCTAACACAATCACGTTTCAGCTTTTGTCCCAACTAGCTTCTCACAAACTTGCTGGCTTTCCTTTGATTTTTATTTCTTTTCAAGTAAGAATTTCATTCTGAACACAAATTGAAGGAAGAAGTGAAAAATCAACTGAACATTATTAAAAGCAACCTTCGCCGGTGAATAGAGCCAATCTAATACGTATATACGAGTCCGCCTTATCCACGTCCAATTAGCTTTCAAAGATTTCTACTTCACCTCTTCAATCTGTGCTCGATGAAAAGAACTTTCGAGATAAACTAATTACACAATGTATTTGCGCTTCAATCCACTACCGATGTGCATGGAATACTTTTTACACGGTAACCAATTTAAAACGTACAATACCTGATTATGAATTTCGTAACAATTTTTAACGAATCAATTTGTCATGGTTGTTGCAAAAAAAAAAAATAATAATAATTCGACCACGCAGCTGAACCGCTGACGTGAGTTGAGCAAATTTCAAAAATTAAGTTTATAGGGTTTCAACCAACAATTTGGGAAATAGGTCTATTCACGACGGTCCTGAATAGCTGCAAAATGGTTCGCACGCCATTCCGCATATTGGGAGTATCTTCAATACACAAAACATTGCGTGCTTCGCACGCCAACCCCATGGTAGAATCCACCACATGGCTTTGAACCGGGTACTTCTGTGGTATTTTACGTTTTGATCGATTTTGGGGGAACCAAGCGAGCTATAAGGTCGCGTAAAAAAACAAATGTGCAGAATAACATCCTACATTTATATTTGTAGAAAAAACTCTAAAAAAATTCATTATCGTAGGAAAAATCTCAAAAAATAGTTACTTCCGGTCAATAAACGTACTTCCGTTTGTTGGATTTTTTTGGCTAACGAATTCGTCCGAGCGACGTAGACAACCAACATGTGTACCAAATTTGGACCAAATCGGACTTAAAATGCGGCCGGTAGAGTGCGAACACATTTATACATAATATATATGCATATATAATGTATATGATTTTTAATGACACCCCAAAACGTGTTCTGGGGACCATGATCGGTGCTCCTTTGCTACTCCCGAGCTTGGGTCTTACCATTAGGGCCACTGCAATAGCTCATTTTTCCTATGGAAATTAGCTAATGAGAATGCTCATTTTTCAATTTTCAAAAGTAGCGATCAAGTTAAAAATTTTGCAAACAAAATTATAGACTTAAAATATTCTTTGTTACAAACATTTGTTTTCAACCCCTGTTGACAACACTTGTTTTCAACAAATGTTTTAAACATTTTGTTGTCAACTCCGGTGTAAACTCGGCTTAAGCACGCTTTGAATGCATTAGGTTTAAAAGTAAACTTAATGATGAGAACCTTAACTCAGCTTTATGACGAGATGAGACTAGGCTCGTTATAGTGAAAAATTGGAACTCCGTGTTGAGACTATAATAAAGTTTAAAGTGAACAAGAGAGTGGCGTAGTTGCTTAACACATCGTCTTGCTCGCAACAGCTTGGACCTCTAATACAGGGTGTTTACAACTACCTAGAAAAATTTGGAGTATTTGTTCCTTAGGTCAAGACAACCAAAAAACGTCATATTAATATGGGTCTGAAATGCCTAGTTTTCTGTCTGTCCATCTGTTTGTGTTTTTTACAAATTATTTTATAACTTAAGTACTATTTTAGATAGAAACTTCAAATTTGGCACGAACATGTACCTTGGTAGGTCAAACAAGTGTATCAAATTTCGTTACGATATATTAAACAGTTTCAAGATGGCGGCCGTTTTAAATCTTTGATGTTACATTTCACGAAAACCGTAATTTTTACTTTCTCCCCCTATACCATAGTATATGGAGAAAGTATTGTTTTCGTTAAAATTTTCGAGTTTGAGTTTTTGGTGGAAATATCCGTTTTGGGTCACCCTGAACCTAAAAAAGTGGTTTTCGGAGTGATGTCTGTGTGTGTGTCTGTGTGTCTGTGTGTCTGTGTGGATGTTATCAGACCTAGAGCCTAAACCAGTCGTCCGATTTTGATGAAATTTGGTATACTAATCCACGGTATCTCCAGGCGTTTTTTTCATTTTTGTGAATTTTTAATTTTTAAGGATAATTTTCCCATAAAAACCCTTAAAATAACGGAAAATCAACTTTTCTCAAAAACGGCTCTAACGATTTTGATTAAAATTTTATAGTTTATTAGGGACCTAAAGTACTATAAACTGTAAAATTTTAATCAAAATCGTACGAGCCGTTTTTGAGAAAAGTTGGTTTTTGCGTTATTTTATGGATTTTTATGGGAAAACAACTTTAATACAAAATCACCTCTCCTACCCCACCCTACAAGTCACCGTGAATCTGTTTAATAATTTAAATATGTTTGTGAGAAAGTATATGTCAGTTCCTGGTACCGTTTATTATTAAAAAAATGTTACCAGTAATAAAAAATGTTGAAGTTTAAGAACAAAATCATACTTTATTTGCTAAAATCGGATAATAAATAACTGAGTAATGAGACATAACCGTGTACAGTTGTTACATAATTAGGTAAATGTCTCATTACTCAGTTATTTATTATCCGATTGTAGCAAATAAAGTATGATTTTGTTCGTCTTAAACTTCTACATTTTTTATTACTGGTAACATTTTTTTAATAAAAATTACGGTTTTCGTGAAATGTAACATCAAAGATTTAAAACGGCCGCCATATTGAAACTGTTTAATATATCGTAACGAAATTTAATACACTTGTTTGAACTACCAAGGTACACGTTCGTACCAAATTTGAAGTTTCTATCTAAAATAGTACTCAAGTTATAAAATAATTTGTAAAAAACACAAACAGACGGACAGACAGAAAACTAGGCATTTCAGACCCATATTTATGTGACGTTTTTTGATTGTCTTGACCTAAGGAACACCAAATGTTTCCAGGGAGTTTGTAAACACCCTGTATAGCTTCATCTAGTTGCTGGATTTCAGTTTCAATAAGTTACGCAACTTTATTGTTTTAGTCAGACCAACTAGCAGACAGCACAGACGTTAAAGCTGATGTTATACTGCAGAGTATAAAGTGAAAGAACCTACGTAGGGGTTTAGGGGTCGACTATAAACTGCAATATTAAGCTTACTTACTTCCGAAAGCTGGGGGAAGGAAAATAAAATGTCAGCATTTTACTAGGCCAGATATTTACCTCCTAAGGACGATAGGAGCGAAGGATACTTGACAGTAGACAACATAATTATAAAACATCCTGCAGCTCGTTTTAATATAATCCTTGCCTATGTCACCAGGCGGGAAGATGTTCGTGCAAATCCTTTAGTTGAAATATTAAAATGAAGGATGTAAGATTCGAGGCAGCTTCCATCACATAACTGGGTCAGGACATTTTGCTTTGTCAACAGTACAGTTGTGGGTAAGTGAAATGCGATTAAAGTTTCATTTTTACTTTCTCCACCCTATACTCAGTATATGGAGAAAGTATTGTTTTCGTCCAAATTTTCGAATTTGAATTTTTAGTGCAATTATCTGTTTTGGTGCCCCCTGAACCCACAAACAATTTTTAGTGGAATTATCTGTGTTGGTGCTCCATGAACCCAAAAATATTTTTAGTGGAATTAATTGTTCTGGTCTCACTGAACCCAAAAAACCGGTTTTTGGTGATGTCTGTTCGTGTGTCTGTGTGTCTGTGTACTGTTAGGACGTGTACAGAGCTGGAGACCATACCAACAGTCCGATTTTGATATAATTTGGTATGTAGGTGTAGTTCTGGAATATATCCAGGCGTATCTTTCATTATTTCAAATTTTTGATTTTTAACGGGGTTTTACCCCCCAAAAATGGCCAAAAAACGAGAAAAATCCAAATTTCTCAAAAATGGCTCTAACGATTTTGATAAAATTTGGCTTATTTGTAGCACTTAATGTACCCTACCATATGCAAAAAGCAGCATCTTTCTAAAAATTCTCGTTTAGGTAATAATAATAACTGATTTTTGGGGGGTTTTGGCCAAAAAAAGGTTCAACACTTTTCAAAACCTTTTTTCGTGCATCTATACAGGCCTAATTGACATGGTTGGTGCAAATTTGTTCGAAATCGATCGAATAGTTTAAGTAATAATAATAATATAATATGGATGTGTGTTACATGCATCTAATATTTTCAACGGTAACATTTTCCTACTTTTGCAATTCTAAATAACCATCTCCTATGCAACCACCTCCTTGGGAAGGTATAAAGTTTCAACTGGGAGGAAGTATGCGGCAGTTATCTGGTACTGTTTATTACTTTAGATTTATTCCTTGTAACATTTATTCCAAATAACTAATTCCATTTAAAACTAATAGTAAAATAAAATTAAGTATTCTTATGTAAAAAAATTGAAACAACTCTAAAATAAGCTGGAAATGATTTTAATATTAATAAGGGTTGAAATGGTAGGTGTAAATTGGTAACTTTTTAATTAACCACAAAAATATTTATTGATGTCAAGCTGTAAAATATAAAAATAAAATAAGAAACTTTTACGTTTAACATATTATTTTGACATAACCACAAAATCACGATTTAAAACGACATACATTTTTCGAAGTTATTTTTGTTCTCTGTGAAAAAGCTCTAATTTTGAAACTATTTGGGGAAAGTGTGAATTCCAATTACCCAAGTAAGAAAATATATAAACTTGCACCAAGTCTTGAAAAAAAACGGTACCGTTATTTTAAAAAGTACTGGAGTTATATAGTTTTATTAAAAATACACGATAGTAATTATTGAAAGAATATGATGTAATTTATAACTTAAACCTATATGTTTACATAAACCGTCTTGTTAAAAAACTGAATTCAGTAGTTCATATTTCACTGATGATGACGACTTTATCGTCGAAAAGCGATTAACAATTAAATGTGTTTTTGTGAGAATTGTTTTGTGTGTTTTTATTTTTTTTAAATAATTTTTCTCACGAGTCAAACTCGATATATTTTTAAAAAAGCTATCGCTAGCAAAACGATCCTTTTACTATTATTATTTTAGTTACCATTACTAAATAGCTTTAAGCAAAGAATACCAATATAATTTACTAGCTGGCCCGTACGGCGTTGCTCGTGGTGGTTGGTATTTTCAGTCTTTTTAACGTAATTGTATTCCTTTTAAGTATTCAGTCAGTGAGTGGTATTTGGCTTTTATATATATAGATCTTAAATAACAAAAGCACTATTGTCATAATAATAAAAGATCTGAAATTATGATTTTAGTAACTTTGATCCCCCCAAACCCCTCCTAAAATTTCGAATTTTTTCATACCCTTTCTTAGCGAGCACCTATGGCCCAAGAGGAAGCTACATACCAAATTTCATTTCAATCTGTTCGGTAATTTCGGAGAAATCGTGATTTAGTCATTTTTACCCCCCAAACCCCCTAAAATTGCCAATTTTTAAAAACCCTTTTTTATTGAACACCTATGGCCCTAGAGGAAGCTACATACCAAATTTCATTTCAATCCGTTTTGTAGTTTTTGAGAAATCGTGATGAGTGAGTGAGTGAGTGGTATTTCGTTTTTATATATAAAGATTTAATTATGTTTTTAAATATTTATTGATTGTAACTTCTAACACAAAAGACTGTGTAGGGAAATAATACAATGCTAGAGATTACATAGTTTTTTATAATTTAATGAAACATTTCAACCGATCAGATAATGACAAAAACGGTACGTAACAATGAATCATTTAATTCATTACATTGAGTTAAAGCAGTTCCTAATATTTATTCAGAAATCATGTAGAGGATAAAGTACATTTTAAACACGATAAATTAATAGATTTTCTTCGTAATTGAAATATTTAACTTGTTAGTTAAACATCTATCTTAGTTTATTAAGTCAAACTATTCCACTATATTATTCAAAATTCGCCAAAACTATATTTAAAAATATTTAATTAAATCCTTTATTGAGAAGAAGGAGTGATAATGACGTAGATAACGAATACTTCCGGTTGTACGTAGCAGCACTTCCTGTTCAGAGGAAATGAAAACATCTGTGATGAGAAAATCTAATTATACTTCAAATTTCATCAGGACTTTATTTCCCGCAGAAAATTTGCGATGATATTACGTAGAGTTCCGTGAAATGAAGTTGTAAGTGTAGGAAAGAGTGTGTCAAGTTATGTCATGTGTGTAATCACAGATAAAAGAAACTATTAGTTATTAAATTTTCTAAGATGTAGGAGTCGACTTAAAATTTACGAAGTCGATTTAAAAGCAAATTTTTTGGTCAAGCACTTTGAAATAAACATTTTTATCTTGAATTTTTTTTTTAAACTATTTCTTTTCGAGATATTAGCTACTTTAAGTCGTTTTATTTCAACACGTTTAGGGCCGCCATTTTGTTTTGGGCGGTCCGATTTTTATTTTCTTTATGTCATTTTCCTAGTCTTAAATATACCTTTAAAATGTGATATCACATGACCATACTTACCATTTAAAAATTTTGAGTTGCCCCCAAAATCCCCCATTTTTAGGCGACATTCAAAATTTCCGATTCTTCAAACGATACTTTGGGCTAAGCTAGTATCGTTCCCCAAAGGATATTTGTTTGTTTTAACAAACACAAATGTTAAGGGGGGGAGTGGGACTTTTAAGACACCTGGTATAATCTACGAAATCAAAATCGTAAATTAGAATCGTTCTACTTAAATTGGACATTCAAACAGTAACACTCAATTATTTTACAGGCAATGAAGTGCTGATGAATTTTAATGGTAATTAGATTTTGTAACATATGTTTACATTTTTCTTCAGAAGTGCAACGAATGTTTATCCTTTTTCTACGCACTCTTTTAATATGATGTTTTAATATTATGTAATAAAATCATGTTTTATTCAAACAAATTGTGGTTCCAGTGTTTTGATTCAACTAAAGTAGACTTGGTTTAATTAATTGGTTGAATTTGGTGAGTATCAAATATTTACTGTATACTTCATGGGGTTGGTGCTTTTAAAATGTAATAAACTTCTCTCTTTGAATGAGGAATTGTTTAATTTTATGAAAACAAAAAAACAAACAAATTTTTTTGTTTTAAATTAATTAGCGATTTTATGAAAATAATTTGATAATTTTATCGATGGAAGTTATCGGTAAAGGTCAACTATACAGTTAACTTAATAAACACATTAATAGAAATTAATGAGAGAAATTCTGTTTTAATCCACTAAACACGTTATTACCTCACTACAGGTTTTGATTGGTGAAAATTAATTTATATAATCTGTAGAGAAATATTGAAAGCAAATGTTTTCTATTGAATACGTGTTCTAAAGCCGGTAATAGTTTGAGGAAATGAGTAAGTTAACACAAATAATTTATATTCTATAGAATTTCAAACTAATTGCTATACACATGGTTAGAGCAGACACATTGAGTGTTGTTCGATCAAGTTTAAAGTAATTATTTGTGAAGCTGGGTTTTGAAAGGGAATTTTACATTCGATAAGGCCGTTTTCTGTTTGTATTCTTCGTGTTGAGGTTTTAAATTAAAGTGTCGAAGGAATTCACCTCTTAAATTTGCGTTTGGTAAACTTTAAATTTCCTGCTTTATTTTAAACTTTTACCGGAAAATAATGAACTAAAGAGTTAATTTTATAAGCAATGGAAACCGTAGGAATTGCGATTTCAAAGTTATGTCGGTAGCCTGTAACACAATCCCAGACAACTTAATTAAACTCGTTAGAGTCTCAAGGGATTTTACCCTCCAAAGTCAGGTTGGAAAGTAAACGCAAATTTCTTGCTACATCTAAAACTATTAAGGAAAATATACAGGGTGTTTACAAACTCCCTGGAAAAGTTTTGTGTTACAACGAACCCCTCGTTGGCTGCTCCAATTATACAACGGAACAATTCAACGTGTTCTTTTGTTGTATAATAAGTTACAACACCTACTGGAAGCCTTTAGCCAAAATTTTATCTTTAGCTTAGGTGATGCAACTGGGTGTCTGATACCTATTTCTATAAGTATTTCGACTGACTCTAACACTTTAAAATAGCTTCCATAAATTAATAAGTTTACTAGCTCTGAATTTAATTTACGAGAACTCTTGATTATTTTTGATCTCAGGGAAATGAGAACAGTGGAACAGCCCTTATAACTTACCTTATTTGTGCTTTGATTATTTCTACAGCTAAACACATTTATTTGACTATTTCTAATAAAGGAAAATCTCATGAATGGATAACCATATAACAGGTAATTGATTACTCTCAGTATTTCAGTATAAAAATTAATAGTTAAATTTATTCAAAATTCAAAATCAAAACCTTTTCAAAATTAAACATAAACAACTCGCTTTTCTCACCATCTGCTTGTACATATAATTTCTATCCAATATTAATGTTAAACCTATAATTCTAATTTCTAATAGGCTTGGCAGACAGTCTAATTTTATAATCAATTTAATTTTAAATTATTTGAATTTAATTTATTTACATTTATTATTTAAATTTAGGGAATATCAAATTTACATTTATTTAATTTATGATTTGAATTTAATTTGAAACTAACATATCTCAACCAGTACTTTAAATATTTTTATTGAATTTACTCAGGCAATTAATTAAAATGGGGGACAACGTATTCTCGTTTACACAGACCTTAATTCAGCGTTTTTCACCTCCGGTTTTCCGTGATGGATGCCGCTATGTTGATGGGCTGGTGTTGTAGCTGCTAGGATGCTGTGTCTGGTAGCCTGGATTTTCTGATTTAAAGTTGTTGGGTTGATATGATGGCTACAGATGTACTTGAAGAGCAGATCTGGTAGAATCTAGTAGAGTTACAGTTGATCCTATTTCTTCCTTGGTTCGTGAGAAGTGAAGTTCCGTTTAGAAGATCATGTCCTGAAGGATTGCCTATGTCGTCTCAGTATCGCCAAATAGAGTTATTTTTGCGTTAACTCATTTGGATAGGCCGTAGAGTTACTCCTGAAGAACTACTTCTGACTTGTAGTTTATGTGTAAAAGTTATTTAAGTTTAACGAAGAAAAAATATTTGCTGCAGAGTGACGTGAAGTCTACATTCGTAACAATTTGAATCTAGAGTGAGTCTTAGAGCGAGTCCGAGAGAGTCAGCGATTCCGAGAGAGTAAGCCCGTGGATTTTTCGCGTTCAATCCTTTATACACTTCGTGACGTCATTTCTTACATGCCCTTTCCCTCATTTTTTCATTAAGCCAATTTTTCTTTTGTATACACTTTTTTGGTCTTGAAATGTGTCTAAATTCGCTCTGGTTAATTTTATATAATTTTCTTCTTTTCTTTTCCTTCCATTTTCCTGGAAAACACCAATTTCTCTGGTTAATCCGGTTGCTCGTTGACGCCCCTTTCTGTAATCGCGGCTGCATCCCTTCCACTTTGACCATTGAAACTTACTTGTTTTTGATTTCCCGCTGTATCTTTTTTTCCTTTTAAGTTTTCCTTAATTTTCTTTTTGCACATTTTCCAGATTGTTCTTGGCTATCCGTACGTTTTTGAATCGTGTCTGTACTGTGATTTTTACGCGTGCGCGGCACGTTTACACTTTTCCGCGACTTCCGCGACTGTCTCTCGCGTTCAATGTCTTTTTTGTTTGTTTACGCCGATTGTCTTTAACACCTGTACAGTTCTAACACTTTTCACCATTCTTACTTATTTTCTTTCTTCTGGGACTTAGCCTACAATCGCAAAAAAGCTCTTTGGGGGTTTTTTATTTACTACGCGAAAAATATTTAAGTTACTGGTTTCCTAACAATACAATGTTAATCTAACCCTAAATCTCTTTACTTTATTATTATTTAAAATTCAAAACTTCAACTTTTATTACTTTAAAAGGCGTGAAAACTCTCACCATTTTATCTTAATTTAATTTTACTTTTTGTTTCCTTTTTTACACAGAACTATTCATTCTCTAATAACTCTTGTGAGTGTAAACCTTTGATTTTAATTATTTCTCCCTTTTTAGGGTGTGTGAAATTTGACACTTAAGCTAACTTTTTTATTTTCAATAATTTGACTTTTTCTTATTTAACCTTTTGTTTTTGTCTACTTATGTAGATTCCAAAAATGTCTGACTTTTTCAGTTTCGAGTTAAATTGAACTTTTCCCTTAACTTTAACCCCTGTTTACTTTGGTAGTGTTACCTTTTATGATTTGAAATTCACACGGCCGTAACTCACGCGTTTAGCGCTACGTATTAAACCATGAAAACCACAAATGCATAAAATTCCTGGATTCCTTTATTCCCCTAAAACTCAGCTACTTTCAGGCTAAGTCAGATTTCCTTTCTTGACGTGTCCTAGATCAAGGTTCATCTTGGGAGATAAGCCTTGCTCTGATTTAACTTGTATTTTCGACCTACA
>JAGFPH010004166.1:15684-34389 GCA_018207615.1 Philaenus spumarius
ACAGGAATCTCTCTCTCTCTCCCCCTCCCCCTCTCGCGCCCACCCCCAACCGTAGGCGAAACTCCGCAGTGTGAGAAATTCGCTGATGGGGACCCTTTCTACCTGATACCCGTAGGCAAAACTCCTACACTCGCCGTTCGGCGAGACATGAACATCCTATAAATTGAATTATGGCTAAATTAGGTGAACGGAATGGAATTAGAAGCCAATGCATGTCTGTTGTTACATCTTCCACTATATAGTGAATCGCGTTAATTACCATAGTTTATTAAATAATAGTTTATGTATTAATAGTCAAAGCTGATTGTCTCAGTGTGGATGTCAAGTGCGGTAGATTGTAAAAGTGGCAATAAGTGAAAAGGTTTGTGGGCCTATATGTAAATTAGGTGGTCAAATGTGACCCAGAGTTAGCACCTTAGTCCTTCCCGTATAAAAAACAAAATTTAGTAATTCTGGCAATTTTAATTTAGTTGGGTTAACACGCCAAATTTCATTTTCTTATTTTAATGACAGATGAACGAGGAATCATACAAGGAACCCGATTTTTATTTTAAGGTACGTAATCCTATGTACGCAAAGATGTCAGCGTCTTTTATAGACAAAAGTGATTAGTATGCCCAACATTTGTTAGCTATTACAAACTACCTATTGCACAAAAATGTACTTTTAAATAATTTGTATGATGCACTTTTTAAAATCATTCAATTAAAATTTACATAGGTTAATTGTTACAAAATAAAAGGTTGTTTTATTCACAATAACTAATTTACAAATAAATTCAATTACAACTTAAACATGATGGAAATAATAATTTTAAAATAAATATGAATGGTATTATGTAACTGAAAATCACTTTGTTATTCAGAAACTGGAGTTGGTTTGGGGTTTCATCATTGGCCACACAAAAAGAAGAGAAATGGGGCACACCAAAGAGTATGACTATGTATATTCTGTCCTGAGCCATGGAAATATAAAGATTGCCTGGGCCATTTTTCTTAAGTTTGCTGATTCTTCCAAGACATTCCCAATGTAAATTTTTATAAATGATACTACATCACTACAGCAAACAACTTTGAACTTTTAATTTATGTAGGCCTACTTCTGTTTTTCTCACTCCCATAATGACGACTGCTGTTACATTGTTCAGCCATAGTTTTTAATCTACGAGGTTCGATAAATAATATTTTTGTTTCTATTTTTCAAATGAGGGTAGCTTCGAAACAGGCTCAGTAAGTACGTACATTTTCTTTGTACGATTATTTCAGAACAGTTTATAATTTTCGTTTTCTTTATTTATTCGTATAAGTTTATAATAGTGTTCAAGTTCTTTTTTTTTGTGTTTTTGGTGTTCTAATTCTCCGTACGGTTAAGTCATATTAGTTGGACAACACATTTGAAAAGTTGCAACAAATATTTTAATATTTTTTAAACATACTTTGAAGATTTACATTTTGATTTGTGTTTTTGTATTTAAAAAAATAACTTCATGTTCGAATTAATAATGTTTTGCGCTTTAAGACTTGATAATGGAAATTTGCAGTCAGAATCCGATAGTCTTGCAAAAAGAAGGAAGTTCAACGCCAACTGTAGTTGGACAAAATGCATAACGTAGCATTTAAGTCAAGAAAACAGTTCTGCAATCATCATACAAATGAATGAGTAAATATTACCTCCAAAGTGTGTATTTTATTCTTTAGTTTCAGTTTATGGTGCTTTCTTTTATTTTATTTATTATTTATTTATTTATTTGTTTTTATTTTTAACTAATTTTAAGATATGAGATAGTTTTATTTTTATTGTTGATTACTTTTAATCAAAGCTGTTTATTATTTATTAATTTGATATAGGTTTGTTTATAATTATTTATTTTATTTGTATTTTTTTATAATTCAGCAGAAATAAAACCCTTGAGATTTTTTATCCTCAAGAAAGAAACGAATCTTACTTATTGATGCTGTCTGTAATACACTTTGTCTTTTCACATTGGCTATTAACTCACATTGACTCCAAAAAGTATGAAATTATCGTGCTTCAAATGTCTTGTTTTCAAATCCTAGCGACGACAAAAGACACAATTTTACGTTACCAATCTGAATCCTAATTAAAATCTAAAACATAAATAAAATGAAGTTTCCAAACAGTCGACTTGTAAATGAGGAAGACAAGGATCCACTTCATTGAAGTCCTCTCTTTACGGAGTCGGCCAAAGTAAACAATACTAATTGTACACGCTATGAGAAGTGAACCATCTGGAGGAGAAGGTTTTCGGTCGTTCGTGCCGGATTGTTTTGGCACTTGTCAGGCCGACACAGGCTTTCCAGCAGATGACATGGCGTCCAAACCAGCTTTATTAATTTATTCGGCACGAACACAAGTGCCAAGGTGCGTGTACAAGATTGAACTCTGTTTTTCAATTATATAAAAAAAATTTCGAAGAAAACTAGTTGACGTGAAGATAAAGTGTGCATGATCCTTCAGTTGATGTAAAGTCCTGCTCGTCAAACGTTTAGTTATTTATAGACTGTGTTTTAACTTCGTTTTAGAAAAAAATATAGCCTATTTATTTTAGTTTTCCAAGTTCTAGTTTTTATTACTTTGATTAGTTTTAACTTAGATTTTTAAAGTATTCTTTATTCTTCATTGTCCAGTCGGTAGAGCGAAAAACAGACAAAACTTGAGAAAATCCTGAATGTTATTTCAAGATGGCGTGGTGATATGAAACGCGCTTTAGATGACATCTACAAATAATTTCTAAATACTGTACTTTTTTTGACTAAAATTAATAAGAAGGTTTCACGAAATATTTCAGGTGGCCATTTTTGTTTAATCAATGCATTTCCGGTAACAATATATTTAGCAAAATTTTGAAAGTAAAATGTTTGCTCTTTTTCAGGACCATGTTTGGAATAAATTGATTCTGTATATTACTACTATAAAAATTGGGTTACCAGATTATTCTAAAATGTTAAGATGGCGGGTGAAATACAGGACCTATCAAGATGACGCCACTCCAACTCAAGGTTGTTAAGAGTACAAAGGTTGACGCATTACCGCCTCGCCCAGCTGTCCACAATTCCTGCTAGCGGGCGGGTGTTTTGACGTCACTCAGTGACCTTGCACAGCCACCTGCTCCTTGTTCCCCGCCCGCCATTTTAGTATTTCAGTAGAATTGCTCGTACCATGATGTTGTATTTTGGTTCAGTGAGCACTGTTATTAAGTCTTATTTCAGCTGAAGTTTTCTTACTGTATTCATTCCATATTCGAGAAGTGTAATCACAAATAAATGCAAAATGACAAAAAATAATACAAACTAACTATTTGCTGCCTATATTACAAACACAGATATGCAATGTCATCATCTTTATAAATGCATTATTGTTAATAACCAGTAAAAAATGTAATAATTTAAAACTACATTAATATGTTACGATTTAAACGAATATTGTAAACATAAAATAAAGCAACACTAAATGTAAAAATACGATGGGATAAATTAAAAGAGTGTTTTAAGGAAGGGATATTTTTTATTACTATGTACTAATTTAATATATTAACTTGGAAAGTACATGTTATAAATAAATGCATTTAACATTCATGTACCATAAAACATTTTTAAAGTTACAAGGTATGTAAAGCTTAAGTTCATTTACAAAAATAATTGTACACAGCAGAATTTTCTTCTTGCTGTCTGTTAAAAAGGAGCTAAATATAATAATGCTTAGCAAAAGTATTTTACTAAAACAACGGTAAGATTGTAACAGATTTGTCAGTATTTTCTGCCAAAAGTAAACAAATCCAGTATTGTTTGTGTTTCAGCATAAACATTTATTTTAAGCAAAGTTTTATATTTTCTTATGAGCTACTTAGATATTAAAAAAAAAAAAGAAGAATATTCAATTTTCCCCATCTTCCACATTTAGGCAACAAACTATGAAAATAAAAAATCGTTTGTGATAAGTGAATATTGTTTTCATTACTATTATGTACACATACGGGATAGTTGGTCTTTCTACAACAAAAAAACAAACCAGTAGTTGAATGTTTATACATTTTGCATTTACTGCAGTTATACGAGTAAAGATATAAATTAATAAAGGAAGTAGAGACATGATGATATAACAACAGACATTATACAATGTGTACTGTGTGAGCAGATGCAGAGCATTGCTTATTAACTGCCAGAGCCAGTGCGACACATCGGCGGGCCGGTCACTGAGTGACGTCACTGCACGCGGCTGGCTTGAACCACGAAAACGGTCTAATGCGTCAACCTTGTACTCTAACAACCTTGACTCCAACTTGCGGTCACACACGGGGACGTCTCTTTGATCATTTTCATTCAAAAAATCAGTGTAGGGAATATTTGCACGAAAAATTTACCTGCCGACTGGACTAATAACGGACGTTTACTGCAGACTTATGGCTTTATAACGCCGAGGAAAGCACGAAAGAAAATTTCTAAACTAAAGCCATCTTTTTGTGCTGCATTTAGTCATGTTACAAATTTTGTATCAATAATTATTATAATTTAACCAAATAAACGATACCAGAAACTGTCACATACTTTCTCACAAACATATTTAAATTATTAAACAGATTCACTGTGACTTCATTATTGTAGGAGTGGTGATTTTAAACTAGGAGATTAACTAATAAATATTATTATTATTAGCTAGAGACAAAACTATTCGATCGATTTCGAACAAATTTTCACCAAACATGTCAATTAGGCCTTTACAGATGCATTAAAAAAGGTTTTGAAATATTTTGAAAAACAACCCCCTTTATGGCCAAAAAACCCCCAAAAATCAGTTATTATTATTAGCTAAACGAGAATTTTTAGAAAGATGCGGTTTTTTTGCATATGCTAGGGTACATTAAAGGCTAGAAATAAGCCAAATTTTATCAAAATCGTTAAAGCCGTTTTTTTATAAAAAAATAATAACTGATTTTTTGGGGTTTTTTTTGGTTGAAATAGGGGTTGTTTTACAAAATTAATCAAAACCGTTTTTCGTGCATCTATACAGGCCTACTTGACATGTCTGGTGCAAATTTGTTTAAAATCGATCGAATAGTTTTCGCTCTAGCTTTGCATACATACAGACATACAGACAGACATTTTGTAAAACCCAATTTTTTGGACTCAGGGGGTCCCAAAACGGATATTTCCACAAAAATCTCAACATCGATTTTTTTGCGATCACTATACTTTCTCTATACTATAGTACTCTATAGTGAGAAAGTAAAATTAAATGAAGTAAAAAACATAGAGTCTTTCGTAACTTTTACCAATTTGTTTTTATTTTATTGCCGCATGACCCTTTACTATTAAGTTAGAGCTGCGAATAGCGCAGGTAAATCTATAGCCAGTAACCAGGTTCGAACCTACAAGGTTACAACTGTACAGACACACAATATTTCCAAAGCGTTAGATTTTATTATTTTACCGACAATAGACGATCAAATTGTAAGTACCACTTCAGTGAACGGAATGCGTGTTATTCTTTCTTCATAATATTAAAAACTTGAAGGTTCCGATAACTATAGTTTTATTTATCATTTATTTTATTTATCTTAATTATTTTGTAATATGTCATCAATTTCAATAGTTTAAAATTGTTCGTACTCCTACATGTTTTACATACATGGATACATGGGTTTATATTATATTTTGTAAATAAAAACACAAATTTATTGTTTGTGTTCGATTAGACTTACTCTTAGTAAATGTTGAGTTAACTTGTTAGAATATTGATAGAATATAACTAGAACACCGAATCTCACAACATAGGTATATTTATTAACTCAAGGGTTTCAACGTACAACGTTCAATGTCGCATTCTTTAGTGAAGCACAAAATACAATAATCAAAATATAACTAAATAATTGAAGTTTGATTGTCGTGTTATTAGACTATAAACATGAGGTTATATTAAATAAACGGTACCAGATAACTGCCACGAAAATATTGCATGTAACACACATCCAAATTATATTATTATTATTAAAACTATTCGATCGATTTCGAACAAATTTGCACCAAACATGTCAATTAAGCCTGTATAGATGCACTAAAAAGGGTTTTGATAATTTTTGAAAAACAACCGCCTTTTTTGGCCAAAAACCCCCAAAAATCAGTTGTTATTATTATTACATAACGAACATTTTTAGAAAGATGTGGTTTTCTGCATATGGTAGGGTACATTCAGGGCTACAAATAAGCCAATTTTCATCAAAATCGTTAGAGGCGTTTTTGAGAAATTTGGGTTTTTCTCGTTTTTTGGCAATTTTTGAGGGGTAAAACCCCTTAAAAATCTAATTTTTAAAATTAAAAAAATGCCTGGAGATATTCCAGAACTACACCTACATACCAAATTTCATCAAAATCGGACCGTTGGTATGGTCTGCAGCTCTGTACACATCCTAACAGACCCACAGACACACGGACAGACATCACCAAAAAACACTGTTTTGGGTTCATCACCAAAACAAATAATTTCACTAAAAATATTTTTGGGTTCAGGGAGCACCAAAACAAATAATTCCACTAAAAATTCAAATTCGAAAATGTTTACGAAAACAATAGGCCTACTTTCTCCATATACTACGTATAAGGGAGAGAAAGTAAAAATCTATAAGAATGGTTCACATGCATTTTTTAAAAATAAAGTTACTATTTCAACCATATTTAGGTCATCCCTCTTTCCCCTCCGTAATTCCTATTTGTTTTTGAAGGCACAATTTTTTTATCTGTAATTTTTAATTCAGTCTCATTAACTGTAGCCGTTAGTATCAACAGAAATGATGTCGCATCATAACCCCAACCAGGCCGTTACTTAACCTTTTCTCCCCCATTTTACAACCGGAAGTATTCCTGTTGTCGTGATGTACTAAATTGGACTGTTAAAGTAGTGAACCCATCGTTTAAAGTGTGATTTGTAGCCGAGGGAGGCGTGTAGACTGAACAGCTGCTGCACTCTACCGGTACTACCAGGTACTAACCCGTCGCTAATTATTCTCTATCTCTGTCTCTCTCGTTGCTATGAAGTGGGCATAGCTTTCAGCACTTCAACTAATCTGCGACCGACAATAAAGCAATTGAATGTGAAAATTAAATGCAAAAAAAAATGTTTTATTTTGTTTTAGAGTTTTATAAGTAAAAATATAGGAAATATTTAAAGGATATTATATTCTGCCCCATGACGGAAAATTATATATTTATGAAATATGAATAGTTCAGAATTAAATTTAAAAACTATTTCCAGCGATTTTATAATTCATACAGGAAGAAAGAGGAGAAAGTTTCAGCTCACTATATTCTTTTAATCGTGAGTGATGGGATACCAAATGCTGGACAGAATTGATAAATGAATTTTAAATAGGTAAGAAATATGAACTACAGTGTAAATAATTGTTTGTGCAAAATTGAAAATATTCTCTATTTCTTTGCCCACAGCTAAAATAAATTAGAATACATTTGAGTAAAAAAACTAATTAAAGGGTGATTTCATAAGGTATATGAATGGAAAAGATTTGATTAGACTGGAGAAATTCTATACACCCATGGCATTATAGATTAGGTTTAATGCAAATATGTAATCTTTTTTGTTAAGTTTCATTTTAATTTATTTTTTAAAGGTGACAAAAATATTGTTAGTAAGATATCACTTGCAACCGAACGGAGCATACAGAGCTCCTAAAAGTAACAAAGAAAACAAAACATCATAATGGAAATAAAATTAACGAAAATGAAATCTGGATAAACGTAACAAGCAAGAAAATTACAACCCATTATCGCAGCTACGGCTAAAAATAACTTGGTAACAAAAAGAAAAAATTATAGCACCACAAAATTAAAACCTTTAAATATCTATAATCTATACTAATATTATAAAGAGGTAAAGTTTGTTTGTTTGTTTGTTTGTATGTAGGGGGTAATCTCTGGCGCTACTGAACCGATTGAAAAAATAGTATTACTAATAAAAAGCTACACTATCCCTGAGTAACATAGGCTATAATTCATTTCGGTAAAAACCTTTTTTTATTTTAATATTTGTAAATTTAGTCGGAAAAAATCTTAGGTTAGGCCTGGAATGATAAACCAACACATGTATTTACTTTATTACCATAGCAACCAATTAAATAAAATAACAGATAGTATAGATGTTTGCTTCAATATTTCCATTAACAGCTGATTTCAAAATTTGAAGCAATTATTTTTGTATTTCTAGCTTTTAGGTTAGGGTTTTAAAGTGTAGACCTGAGCTTTGCTGGTTCTTTTAACTATTATTAACAGCTGTTATAAAATGTAAGAAATAATTTGGTTTGAACATTTAACATTATTTACCATCTTAGTTTTGAGGTTATTATTAATACTACAACTTTATTATAAATAAAACATAACGTATGTTTTTAGAAGGTTCCATTGGGGGTTGGCGTGCGAAGCACGCAGGGGTCTCCCCTAGTCTGGGTATAAAATAAAACAGCAATAAAGAGAAACTTTATTGGTAAAACATAACAACAACAAAACTAAACATCACAACTCAATATAAAGTAAAATGAAGTTAAAACAATTAACTTTTTTTAACTTATTTGTTTGCTAAGGAGTTTTAGTTATAGATTAGGCCCTACATTTTGAATTGAAGATGTAACTGGAAAAAAGTTATAAAAGGAGACGAATGAAACTTATACCATTCGATAGGTATTGTGCCATGGATTTGTACGAAAAATCATGTGTGTAAAACCGGGTAAAATAAAATAAACCAGACCTAACCTAAAATTATGTTTCTAAGCTGGCTATCCGAATCAGCTGTTTTATCTGTTATTTTATGCAGTTGGTTGCTATGGTGATGAATATACATTTTACTTTTTCACTATACTATATAGAGAAAGTATAGTGATCGCAAAAAAATCGATGTTGAGATTTTTGTGTAAATAGCCGTTTCGGGACCCCCTGAGTCCAAAAAAGTGGGTTTTACAAAATGTCTGTCTGTATGTCTGTCTGTATGTATGTATGTATGTATACAAAGCTACAGCGAAAACTATTTGATCGATTTCAAAAAATTTGCACCAAACATGTTAATTAGGCCTATATAGATGCACGAAAAAGGGTTTTGCAAAATTTTGCAAACAACCCCCTTTTTGGCCAAAACCCCCAAAAAATCGGAAATTATTTGTTTAATAAAAAAACGGCTCTAACGATTTTGATCAAATTTTGCTTATTTGTAGCCCTTAATGTACCCTACCATATGCAGAAACCCGTAACTTTCTAAAAATTCTTATTTAGCTAATAATAATAATATCTGATTTTTGGGTTTTTTTTGGAAAAAATGGGTTGTTTTTCAAAAATGTTCAAAACCTTTTTTCGTGCATCTATACATTCCTAATAGACACTTGTGTTTTGTACAAAATTTGTTCGAAATCGATCGAATAGTTTCCTCTCTAGCTAATAATAATAATATTTATTAGTTAATCTCTTACTTTAATATCACCTCTCCTACCCCACATACAATTATGAAGTCACAGTGAATCTGTTTAATAATTTTAATATGTTTGCGAGAAAGTATGTGCCAGTTCCTGGTACCGTTTATTTTGTAGATAATTTCTTTATATTTTTCATACGGATGATTTTTTCAATCAAAACGCTTCAAACAATTAAATGAAAACATTTTAACCACATTCATAGCTGTATGAGGAGGTAATGTCAATGAATGCAGATCTTATAAGAAGCGCAACGCTTATGGAGAATAGTCAGCCAGGTTGTTGGGCCGCAACCCGCAACCGTTAGGCAGCGCTGGCTGCAAATGTCCACCCGCCTGTGACTCATCAATCCTCCGCGCCAGGTGAGAGTGAGACAGAGAATGGCTGGCTCATTCTCTGTCTCACTCACACTTGCCGTACCGACTACAGTAGAGCTCTCGCTACCTAGCGGCTGCCACGCTAAGCTTGCCAGATTCAAATAAAACTAGGCTGAATCTTTAACATGGGCGTTGCGCTTCTTATAAGTTCAACCATAGATCATGAATAATAAATAGATCTTGCATCCATACGGGGGCTGTGTGCCGGAAAAAAAGTTGTCGCGAAAATAGTACGTGATCGCGCCGCGAGGTAGCGCTAGGGAGAAAGCATTGGTAGCATTGGTGTTTTAAACAGCTTCGTTCGTTTCCCCAATAGATAGCGCCAAAAAAAGTCGAATTTCCAGTGGAACAAAATATTGCATTGGATCGGAGTTCTATTAGGTTATCCAAATACAATGGTTCAACTAAATTTTTTAAATACTCCCAAATATCGTTGTGTGGCATATCGTTTGAAAGCTTATTTAATTCTGAATCCAAAAAGAATAATAATTAGTATATATATTTTTTTAATAGTATTACAAAATCGGAAAACACGATTTTGTTGTTTTTGGTCGCCATTTTGAATCGGTTAATGATATGGATGTGCAAATTTCACCGTTGGTTTTCTCTTGAAAATCTACATTGAAATGATGTATCACATGATCACCTTCATATTTAAAAAAATTAAGTTCATTCCAAGATTGTGGATCCAAGATGGCGGACAAAATTTCAAACTCATAAAGAAGTGGTTCTTTTGTAGTTGTGATAACGGCTTTTATTTCTATCTCATAAGACTCGTACATTTTGAGATATTAATCTGTTCCCGGACTTTTCAAACACCCTGTATATGTTAGTTTTATTATTAAGATGTTTATTTAATATAAACGATTTGCGAATTTATTCTTAATGTCTTAAATTTGTTTATTAAAATTATCTTTATTAAAATGTATATAATTTTATATTTAACTTGTTTTTATCTAATAATTTAGTACCCTTTTTTTTTTTTGTATTTTGAAGTTAAGTTGAAGGGAGGGCCTGATGTTCATTACTTCTCCCGTGAAATACAGCTTTATCTTACACAGTGATTGGAATGCAGTTTTGAACTGTACGTTCTTGCTAACCTAATTTCAAAGAAGAATTATCTAAGTCGAGTTGCGATTCAACAGAGAGCTACGGAAAGACCAGATGTCATCATTTTAGGTGAAATAAACGTAAAGGGGGTCACCCACACACGATCAGTTTAACTGCAGTTAGTTTATCTGTGCAAATAAAACTGCACAATTGTGTGAACTGTGTGGTGTGTGGGCTACTTCAGTTTTCTCATCAGTTCTGTTCTTTCAGTTCTCTTAGTTTTTTCGCGCAGTTAAATTCAGAAGTTGTTCTTTTTTCGCCAATGCGGTTGCAACAGAAGAGTAAACAATACAGTACAGAGCTGAACAGTAAATACAGAAATACACTAGAAACGACTAGACAAGACTGTGCAAACTGTTCAATTAACTGAACTAACTGCGCAGTTTATCGGTGCAAAGTAGAGTCTCTCGCGCAGGCTAAAGGATTGCGTAAAAATCTGTCAGAACTGCGCAGTTTCCTCAGTTTATCGATCAGACATGACGTCACACATGATAAAATGCACAGTTTAACTATCGTGTGTGGACCCCTTAATGTAAGTTTTAGCCCGAAGTAATGTACTAAACAGTTTCAGGCTGGATTTCAACCATACTTTGTTTGTACAAGTATTTTCATTCCACCCAGATAATTATATATATTACTTGCTGACCCGGCAATGCCTCGCTATTGCATAATTATTTTGGTGAAATAAATGCGACAAATGATGGTAATTTTGTGTGCCATAAGGATATGAATCGTAGGTTCTAAACCATGTCATTTATACCATTTCACAGCTGTACACCATATACATGTCATCATAGGACCTAGTTCAACTGTTTTGTCTTTGTGATAATCGGTGTTGCAGTTGTAGTGAAACCCTGACATTGATTTTTCAGACCATGGAAGCACCTTCATGTGACATCTTTTAGAACTGTATTTTTGAACGGCAACCATTTTGACCTAGGGATTTTGTTGACTGTACTTTTTGGAAGCCTTACTATGCACGGCAGGTTTTTTTTTATCGTATCTTTTGACAGCCTCGCGATTTACGGCGGGATTTTTTGCATCGTATCTTTTAACAGACTCCCTATGTGCTTTAGCACGATTATTGTTAGAAAAAACGTTTTCGCCGTTTTCCCCCACGTTTCTGGGTGGTTTGAACAATGGAACAATGATCTGACTCAACAGTATCAGATGACAAACACGTTTCTGTCGACGGAAACTGGGAGTTTCGGAGATCATTGTTTGAAAGCTGCCAAATTTCCCCAATATTATCCTCCGCAATATCAGAGGGAACGGGAGTATCAGGAATAGAAGGGTTTGGAGGAATGAGAACAATCAAAATGATAAGACCAACTGATGCATAAGTGCCTTGTGGTCAGTGAGTAGGAAAGTGAAAGTGAGGGAGGGGCAAAGTACAGCATAAAGGAGTCAACCCACAAAATTTAAAAAATTGAGTTAACCCACCTAAGTGGTGAATTATTTGTTATTCTGCATTGTGCAAAAACAATTCAAGCCCCATCTGGGTCCAAAGCCCTATTAAATGAAAAATGTTAACCCACAGATTGTGTAATGTCACATTGATAAAAAGCAAAAACACTCAACAAACATTACTCATGTAGTGCTGGTAAAAAACACTCAACCAACTGTTTAATCCATTTTGCAATAAACAATCAAACAGCTGTTTAAGCCACAGTCATAGACATGCAATGTTTAAGCTTTTGCTATCTGCCAAGATTGTTGTTGACAATTTGTTGCTATTTTTAACTTGTGGGCTGTTTTAGTTTACTTTCAAAGTTAAAGTGAAATTATAGTTTCCATCTTCTTACACACCTTGAAAAGGTAAGCAACTACATTTATATTATTTTAAGTAAATTTTGAACCTATTTCGAAACATAACCTAAAAGTCTGTTTAAGAGATCTCATGGTTAACATTTTCTGTTGACGCATAAAAATGTATGGATTAAAATCCCAAAAGTGTACTGTACGTAAACCTTGAGACTTAAAATGCATATTGCAAAATCTACAAACTGAAGTAAACACAGCAAAGTATGTACATTTTGTGGTTTAACTGCTTATTGCTAAACCAGCAAAGTGTTATTTGCTTCAAGAAATTAATAACTTTGTGGCTTAAATGCATATTACAAAATATAAAACCTGTAATAAAAACAGAAAAATAAGTACATTTTGAGGCTTAATTGCTTATTGCTAAACCAGCAAAGTGATATTTTCTTCATAAAATGAATATTGTTATGTTCAAAAATTGAACTATTATCATTAAATAAATATTTTGGTTTATTTTTTAGATGCTGTCTCGAGGTAAAACTTTAGTTCATCTTGCATTGAAAAAACAAGATCAATCTCAAAAGAATACTGAAGTAGGCCTACTGCCTGAAACTGTAACTACTGGTACTGCACAAAAAAATGAAGATTTATTACTTCATAATGAAGTAATTAACAACGTTAAATTACTTATAAATGAAATCATTGAAGATGTGTGTTTAGGGGAAAGATTCGTAGAATCTGAAAATGTAATACAAGATGGCGAGTACACATTTACTGAAGATTGCATACTAGATAATGGTATTCAGAGTTTTAATGAAGATATCTCTTACGACATAGAATCTCTACCACCATTGTTTTCAGAGTCTGGTAGCGAGTATCTACCTTCAGATAATGAAAGTGAACGTAGCATTGAAGTTATGGAAAGTGAAACCAATGAAGAAAATAAGGGACGAAAAAAATGTGGGAGGAAAAGAAAATATAACAATCAATCAAGAGGGGAAAGAAAAAAGAAATGTAATCACAATGAAGAATACATCAATGCCAACGGGGAAAAAATTGTTCCAAAGCAGTTTTTAGAAGATTTTCAATGTACCTGCAAAAAAAAGTGCACGGAAAAAGTTGATATTCAAGCTCGTAAGAAACTGTTTACCCAATTTTGGTCGATAGGATCTTATTCAGGAAGGTGTGCTATGATCAACATGTGTGTTAAAGTGATTCCTAAGAAACGGTGTTATGCTAAGTTTAACGACACAAAAAGAAATAATACTAGGTTGTACTTTATTGATAACAAAGAGATCTGTAAAACTACATTTTTAAAAACCCTGCAAATAAATCAAAGAAGAATTGATATCGCACTAAAAAAACAAAATGAAGAGAAAATTGAAGATCTCAGAGGATTAAACAGTGGAGGACGAAACAAAGTGGCAGATGAAAAGTCTCAAGAAATCATTAATCATATCAAATCATTATCAAAATATATATCTCACTATTGCAGACGTGACTCAGAATCATATTATCTTCACGCAGACCTGAACTTAGCAAAAATGTACAGTCTGTACAAAGACTTTCTAGATGAAGGTAAAACTCCAGTGAGCCTTTCTATTTACAAAAAGATTTTTTACAAAGAGTTCAATTTACGATTTCAAAAACCAAAAAAGGACACCTGTTTAAAGTGTGACAAATATCAAGCTCAAATTAAAGGCTTGCCTGACAATCAAAAAGCTGTGATAAAGGAAGAACATTCTAAACACCTTGAAAAAGCTGAAAGTTTGAGGCAACAGATGAAAAAAGACCTAAAAGATGCAAAAGAAAATGTTGAAGTGGAAACTTTAAGTTTTGATTTACAAAAGACACATCCATTACCAAAACTTCCTACTGGGATAGTGTATTATAAACGCCAACTCAACTTTCACAACCTTGGCATCCATGTGGGTAGTACGGGAAAAGGAATTTTTAATGTATGGATGGAGCACGAAGCTGGACGTGGAACCCAAGAAGTTGGATCATGTCTAAAAAAATATATCATGGAAAACATCAAAGAACCAGTAAAACACTTGATTCTATGGTCAGATTCATGCGGGGGGCAGAATCGCAGCATCAAGTTAGTCATGATGATGATGTACACCCTACAAAACCATCCTTCTCTGGAATCTGTCACTTTACGTTTCCTCCTTTCAGGTCACAGTTTCCTACCAAATGACTCAGAGTTTGGTGATGTAGAAAGAGTGTTGAAAATGCAACAGCGTTTGTACACTGACTCAGAATACATCACAGTAATGAAAGAATGTAGGAAGAAAAATAAGTTTCAAGTCAACAAAATGAACAGGGAAGACATGGTTTCAGTTGCAAAGTTAACAGATGCAATAACAAACAGAAAAGTTGATTCTCAAAAGGAAAAAGTCAGTTGGTTAGCAACTCACGAGATAAAAATTTTGAAAAAAGATCCCATGACTTTATACTTAAAAAGAGGCGTAGGACATGATTACCATGAACAGGTAGTTGACATAGGAAAAAGAACAAAGAACCGCCCAATAAGATCAATGAAAGATATGGAATTAGAGAAGTTATGGCCTATGGGAAAATTGCTCTCTAAGGAAAAAATTAAAGATCTAAAAGAAATTTTGAAACTAGTGCCTCAAGATGCTAAACCATTTTACAGCTTCCTTCGAAGAGCTACACCAGGGGAGTTTCAAGATGATGTAGAGGGTTTCGGAGCTGAAAATGTTGACTTCGAGTGCGAAGATATTGAGGAAGGAACTGATGAAGAAGATTGAAATTTTATACATTTAACAAATTAATTTTGATTCATTTTCCAATTTTGTACTACTTCAGGTATTTAAATAGTAAAATCTTGTTTAAAAAGTTATTTTGGTTGTTTAATATGTTTTTAAAAACCATTAAACCTAAATAAGAAATAAAGCAATAAGCATTTAACCCACATATTATTGTTTTAATTAAATATAGGCATTGATTCTTTACCTTATATTTTATTAAAAAGTTAATCATATTGTTATTTATAAGATTGCATATCAACAATCAACTATTATGCAACAGGAAATTTACAGTACAGCCTTAACTTTAAAGTGAAATATCTCAAAAATCATTTTGTGTGGGTTAGCTTAGTTATTGCATAACACCATCCAGTTATTTGTGCCAGGTTTCTTGTTTCAAGGCTATACACATTTTAGAAAATCGTGATCAGTCTGTGGGCAACAAAATAAAAAATCCAATTTACCAATATTTTAAACCCTTCAAAAAATTTCTTAAGACTTATAACCGTACAATATTTTGTTTAATTGGAATTTCTATCTCATAAATAGTATATATTGTTTGAGATTTCACCATGTATAGACAAATCGTTCATTAGATATAATGATAAATATGTAGATCGGGGTAGCAAAATGTAGATGCCCCGATCCGGATTTGCATGGATCAATAGAGAAATCAAAGTTAAATGTATATTAACCAAAAAAATATATCAATAAATATATTATACAATGTATTTTTATGGGGATTTTTAGTAACTTTGACGCCCAAACCCTCTAAAATTTCGAATTTTTTGGAACCCTTTCTTAGCGAGAACCTATGGCCCTAGAGGAAGCTACATACCGTGAATTTTATTCCAATCCGTTTGGTACTTTTGGAGAGATCGTGATTTAGTAAATTTGACACCCCCAAACCCCCCTAAAATTTCGAATTTTTTTAAACCCTTTCTTAGCGAGCACCTACGGCCCTAGAGGCAGCTACGTACCAAATTTCGTTCCAATCCGTCTTTTAGTTTTGAAGAAATCGTGATTTAGTAATTTTGACCCCCACACCCCCCTAAGATTTCGAATTTTTTAAACCCTTTCTTAGTGAGTACCTATGGCCCTAGATGAAGCTACATACCAAATTTCGTTCCAATTCGTTTGGTAGTTTTGGAGAAATCGTGATTTAGTAACTTTGACCCACAAACCCCCCTCTAAGATTTCGAATTTTTTTAAACCCTTTCTTAGTGACCACCTAAAGCTCTAGAAGAAGCTACTTACCAAATTTCATTCCAATCTGTTTGGTGATGAGTCAGTGAGTGAGTGAGTGGTATTTGGCTTTTATGTATACAGATTCCTCCAGTTGTGATTGAGTACTATATGTTACCTTAAAATTCAAGCCTGTTATCTAAAACTAAATTTCCAAAAGAAAAAGAATGATTGGAAACGCCGTTTGATGCGCTTTAATGGCCTCTTAATGGTCAACTGGTCATCAGATTAACTTGTAATGTCTTTCTTAATTGTTTATTCTGTAACCTGCGGAATAAAACCTGCCCTTTACAAAAGCCTAACAAGTTTACTGCGAACTGGCCCGTTATTTTTATACCACTACTAATGTCTTTACTATCAATCATGTGCAGTCATAGTAATTACTTCCAAACTTTAGTAGTTTGTTCTGGCGTAATTTTTCACAACCGTTATTTTAATCTATGTTTGTTTCCAATAGATAACGTTAGTTGGGATGTTCCGCTTCAGAATCATCTTGATTTCATCGAAAATCAGGCAACAAATGTAAAATTTAAATTCATATATTAGATTACGGAAATAATATAACCTCTATTAGTTTATACGAACAATGAACAGAAATGTTTTCCCAGAATTATTTTTAATGTTTCGTTCTTTAAAAGGCAAAATAGTTTGTCCGGCATGGGCAACTATGACGACTATTTTCTCCAGAACGCATAAACCTATCGCGATGCAATTTTATATAATTTTAAAGCATGCTTTCTGAAATACTAGGGGCTCTGCCCCTGGACGCTTCGCGTCTCAATCCCGCCAAGGCATACGGCCTCAGATGGCTGCTTCGCTTCGCTCGCAGTTGGAAAACTCTCTAAAGGCTCTCGCTAATCTTCGGCTCGTTTGTACCTGGGTGAACGAGCGTCGTTCAGTATTTTCAACATCTGGATTGTATCTATAATGTTCGAATATTTAGTGACTTTGAAGGTGGTATAAAAAGAAGCTGTACCTATTCGCCTTCTAAGTGACTTGAAAGGTGGTATAAAAAGAAGTTCAGATTTTAAATTTTATGCGCATTTTTTCAGACTTTGTGTGCGTTTTTGAAGACATAAGACCTAGCGCATTCAATTCCTGATGTCAAATAACCCCTCAATGCAAATTTTCATCAAAATCGTTAGAGCTGTTTTCGAGATCCGCGACAGATACAAAGATAGATACAAGAATTTCTCATTTAAAGTAATAGGATATATTTTTTAAACTGACAAAATATACTGTTTATTTTGATGGTTTTAAAGTTTAATACCACAAACAATATATTCGGATGTCATTATTTAAAAGGGCTTTACTTAAGCATAACTTTTTTCAAATTTTTGTGAAGTAAAGCTTATAAAAAAATATGCACTAAAATGTTGCTCAAAATACTTACAGGTACTCATATACTTATTACAGAACAACTATATAGCGAATCTACTACAAAAATCAGAAAGAACAATCTATTTTTACAAGTTTATAATATTAGTTAGGTAAGGTCGGTTATTACTTTTTATTTGGTATAGGTTGTACTTTGACAGTTTAATTGTACTTTGTTTGTAATAATGTGACTTTAAACAAATCTAACGTTTATAAATTTTATAGATTTTACAGACGTTTCGAGAGTTTCAAAAATAATAAACGGTATCAGTTAACTGACACAAACTTTCTCCCAACTTACTGTAGTCAAAATAATATTGTTTTTAATCATTTTATTTTGTACTACTTTTTAGAACAAAACAAAAAAATAATATTCTACCTACGTCAATCGTATAAAAAAATTATTGTCCCAGGCGGGATTCGATCGCGCGACCTTTGAATTATTGGTCGTGCTCGATACCGTGGTGCTACCCCGTGCGGCCGCTGCCGCGATGCTAGATTGACAACACAAACTTGTTTATTTTTAAACATTTCCTCATAATTATAAAACGCCGAAGTTTTGATAAAAGCGGGTGGTGTCATT
>JAGFPH010004166.1:44070-74868 GCA_018207615.1 Philaenus spumarius
GACATTTTAGAGAAGATTTGGGGGGGTCAAAGTTACTACAAAAAACCATTGAACGGATTGGAATGACATTTGGTATGTAGCTTCCTCTAGGGCCATAGGTGCTCGCTAAGAAAGTTTTTCAAAAAATTCGAAATTTTAGAGGAGATTTGGGGGGTCAAAGTTACTACAAAAAAAATATCGAACGGATTGGAATGACATTTGGTATGTAGCTTCCTCTAGGGCCCTAGGTACTGGCTAAGAAAGGGTTTTTAAAAAATTTGAAATTTTAGAGGAGATTTGGGGGGTCAAAGTTACTACAAAAAAAACATCGAACGGATTGGAATGAAATTGATTATGTAGCTTCCTCTAGGGCCCTAGGTGCTCGCTAAGAAAGAGTTTTAAAAAATCGAAATTTTATGGGAGGTTTGGAGGGGATCAAAGTTACTAAATATCCCCATAAGAAATACATAGTGTAATAGATTTATTGATATTGGGCCAGCTAGTCGTAAATAAAATAAATATCCTTTACAAAATGCAGATTTTAGTTCCGCTAATAAGAACGCAACAGTAGACATGAGCATTACGTCACAATACTACGTATCGCTTTTATTAACTACTAGCTGACACGTACGGCGTTGCCCGTGGTGGTTAGTATTTTCAGTCTTTTTAACGTAATTGTAATCTTTTGAAGTGTTCAGTTTGTGAGTGGTATTTGGCTTTTATGTATATATAGATCTTAAATAATAAAAGCACTATTGTCATAATAATAAAAGATCTGAAATTATGATTTTAGTAACTTTGATCCCCCCAAACCCCTCCTAAAATTTCGAAATTTTTCATACCCTTTCTTAGAGAGCGCCTAAGGCCCTAGAGGAAGCTACATACCAAATTTAATTCCAATCCGTTCGGGCGTAATTTAAGGATGATCAAAAAGGCATTGAAAACGCAGGGAAAAATGCAAAAACGCCTATTTCTGGCGTAATTTTGGGAGAATCTCAAACATTTTTTAACAGACTACTTTTAGGCCTTAAACGAACCTAAGAACCAAATTTCAACATTTTCTGCCAATTAGTTCTCGAAAAAGCTGAGAAAACGCAAAAAATCGCTAGAAAAACGCGAATATTGGGCGTATCTTTGGGATGTTTTCAAAATCCGTTCTTAGTGCGCGTCTAAAGGTCCAACTGAACATGCATGCCAAATTTGAACTCATTTGGTTCAGTAGATTTTTAGTTCTGCTGATGAATGAATCAGTGCCATTTCGCTTTTATATAGATAGATAGATTTATTGGAAACGCTTTGGAAGGGTTCCTTATTTTTAATAGGTGCCAAGACTGGTACGATAGCTACAAATTAAATAAAAAGAACTACAATAGGTAGACTGATTACATTTTCAACAAGGTCGTGAACTTAGATAAATTAATACCTAACACGGTTATCTTAAAATAGAGAGGCTTAATTGGTCTACACCATTATTATTTAGTTAAATACCTAATTACAAATTAATACTTTTCTTAAGATATCAGGAGCTAAAAATATTGATAGGAGATTTACATTGAATTCAAGAAAACTGCATTTTGTTAAAAGTAAGATTGCTAAACGGCAAAAATATGATTCGTATACCAAAATCAGTTAAGTGTATATAGGCCTCTAGGCCAGTCGGTAGAGGTAATTTTAGACCCAAAGTTCCAGTAATTTACAATACGGCTGATTTTTTTTTATAAGTACATTCAAGTATGTAGATTTACATAAAAAAAAGTTTACCAGTCTATCGATTTCCCAAAGTCGAAAAGAAAATCGATTATCATTTTTTTTTTCGATTATCCTTAATATTTCGAGCTGGGATGAAGATAGAGGAAAATAAAAAATACCACCGTGTAGGGGAGGTATTTTTCAACAAAAAAGGACATATGTATTTATTTCGTCCGAGCAATGGTTTGTCTGGAAAAAACTCGATAATGCAGGTATGTATTTTGCAGCAGAGGAAATCACTAAAAGGGGACATCTTATTCATATATGAAGCGTTGGCTCATTCTAAATTGGCCAAATTTTAATATATCGAATTGAAACTTGACAGGAGTTAGAATATATATATTTTAAACATTTATGCTGAGTCTCAGCTTGTTATCTTGAAAATTACCCGATCTAGAGCCACTTGACTTATCAGTGGGTTTCTCGATTTTAGGAGTACCGGACCCACAAATTCTTTTTAAACGGCTCCAGTTTAGAAAATTTTCAAAATATCAAACTGAAAGTTTTTTTACAAGTTAAATATATAGATTCAAACAAGATCAAAGAGTATAAACCTTTTTTTTTATTTACTTTTCAAAGCACAAGTAACTTAAAAAAGTATAATTTTAGACCTTTTTAGATTTTTCATCAAAACGCTTGAGTTAATCGGCTGCAGATTAGTCAATTTTTTAAATATAGTTTTTAAAATAAGTATAGCAAAAAACAATTGTGTTTTTAACTTCTGTACCAATTTTTAAATCGATATGTTCAAAAATGTCGGAAATGGAGTCGTTGAATAAAAAGGTGTTATAGTTAAAACGAGATATAGGTAAAACAGAAGACTATTTTCAAGCGCCTCGTTTTTAAAAATAACATGAAAAAAATAGTTCATACTTACTAAGAATATTTATACTGGTGTAGAATCTACTCAACTTGTAAAACAAATTTGATGTTGACATTCCAAAAATTGACGAAACTGGAATAGATCGAAATTAGTTCGTGGGTCCGGTACTCCTAAAATCGATAATCGAAATCGACTCCTAGATCGGGTCATTTTCAAGATAACAAGCTGAGACTCAGCATAAATGTTTATAATATATATTTTAACTCCTACGTCAAGTTTCAATTCGATATATTAAAATTCGGTCAATTTAGAATGAGCCAACGCTTAATATATGAATAAGATGTCCCCTTTTAGTGATTTCCCCTGCTGCAAAATACATACCTGCATTATCGAATTTTTTCCAGACAAACCATTGCTCGGACGAAATAAATACATATGACCTTTTTTGAGGAAAAATACCTCCCCTACACGGTGGTATTTTTTATTTTTCTCTTTCTTCATCCCAGCTCGAAATATTAAGGATAATCGAAAAAAAATGATAATCGATTTTTTTTCGACTTTGGGAAATCGATAGACTGGTAAACTTTTTTTTATGGTAATCTACATACTTTAAGGTACTTATAAAAAAAATCAGCCGTATTGCAAATTACTGGTAGTTTTAACCTATACCGTACCGACTGGACTAATAAGCTTAGGCGTATACTCATAGTGTTTTGATAAGCGGTGTTGAATGTGTAGGAATACGCAAGGAAAAACGTGTGGATCTATTTTGATCAGCACTGGTTTGATTGTTATGTGGTTTAAAGTACAGGTTTAGTACAAAAAAGGCAAAGTGGAACCTTTTTTCACTTTTTTGGAAGTAAGGTGCAAAATTGTGTAACGCTTTTCCGTAACTTCATAATTTACGTTAATAGATAGATAAGTCTTTATTAGCGAATTTCCATAGGAATAATGAGCTATTGCAGTGGCCCTTATGGTAAGACCCAAGGTCGGGGGTAACAAATGAGCACCGATTATGGTCCCCAGAACACGTTTTGGGGTGTCATTAAAAATCATACATATATATATGTATATATTTATGTATGTATGTGTGCACACTCTAGCTGACGCATTTTATGTCCGATTTGGTTCACATTTGGTGCACATGTTGGTTGTCTACGTCTCTCGGACGAGTTCGTTAGTCAAAAAAATCCAACATCCAGAAGCACGTTTTTTGACCGAAAGTTACTATTTTTTGAGATTTTCCTACGAGAATAAATGTTTCTTAGATTTTTTCTACAAAAATAAATGTAGGATGTTATTATGCACATTTTGTTTTTTTACGCGACCTTATAGCTCGCTTGGTTCCCCCAAAATCGATAAAAACGTAAAATACCATAAAAGTACCCGGTTCAAAGCCATTTGGTGGATCTTACCGTGGGGTTGGCGTGCGAAGCACGCAATGCATTGTGTATTGAAGATACTCCCAATACGGGGGTTGGCGTCCGAAGCTCTCAATGCACTGTGTATTGAAAATAGTCACAATATGCGGAATGGCGTGCGAAGCACGCTATGCTTTGTGTATTGAAAATACTCCCAATATACGGAATGGCGTGCGAAGCACGCAATGCTTTATGTATTGAAGATACTCCTAATATGCGGAATGGCGTGCGAAGCACGTAATGCTTTGTATATTGAAGATACTCCCAATATGCGGAATGGCGTGTGAAGCATTTTGCAGCTATTCAGCACCGTCGGGAGTAGTCCTATTTCCAAAATTGTTAGTTGAAACCCTAAGACATAGGCCTATAAACTTAATTTTGGAAATTTGCTCAACTCACGTCAGCGGTTCAGCTGCGTGGTCGAATTATTTTTTCAATAATTCATTAATGTTAGAATACAAAGTATACGTTGTTACTACAACAACTTATACGTATAATTAAATGATTTAAACAGTTTTTTTTAGTTTTTATTAATTAATTAATAAAGCTATTTTCGTGTCCTAGGTTATCTGAGGAGTCTACTTTAAGGACATTCAGTTCTATTGATAGAAGGAGTCAAGAAAAAACAAATTAATAAATACATTACATCCAAAATAAACAATATGAAAAATTCTGCCGAATAAAAATCGCTGAAACGGTGTATAACCATGAAAAATATAAATTTATCCATTTTAGATCTAGGGATTTCCTTACCAAACAATACAATTTCAAATAATTATTATAAAATCAAAACAAACAAAAATATGTAATTTAATATCGAACTCTAAAATTAACATAGTAATTATAAATAAAATGGAATAATCGTAATTTGAAAAATTGTAGCAAAAAAAAAATCACCCAATCTAAAAATAATTGAAACAAAATCTATGGGCCAACAAGAGTGTAAGATTGTAAAAGAGTAATTGTTTAAGATTGTAAACAACAATTCATAGAAGCAGCTATACAAAACAGGCGACATTGTAGAAAAAAGTAACAATGCTTAAACTTAGGGCCTAACCATGATTACTAGCCCCTAAATTTTAATACTAACTTAAACTAACAGAAACTTGAAACATCCATATTATCTTCGTTTTAATATCTTTAATGGTAGGCAGGGCTATAGAATACATGTATTCTATAGCCCTGAATGGTAGGCCTATATTAAGGTAAATAACCTCATGTACACCTTAAGAAAATATTTTAAATTTACTTAACAAATCCCCCACCAAACACTCGTGTTCTCTATTAAATTTATTCTTGCTGCAACTGGAAGATATTTTTATTCCCGGTAACGTCAAAAAAAATTGGTTTTAACAAATAAGGCCGCATGCAAAGTTTAAACAATTTCATAAAAAATATATTAACATGAACCAATTAGTCTCATTAACATAGAATATGCAACTGATGTATATGTTCCGTATTTTAAACAGTAGTATGTTTCACCTCTCCAAAGATTCAAAATATAGGTATAATACTGCATGACTGAAAAATCTGCAAAACTAGATTTTGAAATATTTAGCATTTTTTAAAGTAAGCTATTTGAAAACATGATCCATTATTTTCATTTGAAACATTTAAATGAAACATTCTATTTTATTCACTATATAATAAAAATATGTATATAAAGAGATATTCAAAAGAGTAATTATTGGTTTTATTAGAGAATTCTATTTTTATAATTAGAGAAAAAAATTAACAAAATAAAAGAGGAGAAGAAAAGTAACAAAACAATAAAAATTAAAGAAACATGATTTTTTGAATGATTGATTCCTAGCTAATTGTTTGTTTGATGAATCCTAAACACCTCTTGTGACTTGACGAATCAAAAAGAAAAATTAGCGGAGTTAACGAAATATTTCTTCTACAACCCTAGCAAAAAAACGATTTCCCTTTACAAATACTTGCAATCAAACATGTGTTTTATACTTGTTTTTGGTATTTGAAATCGTAATAGAAAAAATCTAAAAATACATTTTGTGCTGCAATATTTAACGTTCGTCCAAAAATATTTCTGTAGCGTTTTAGCTTTTCCATTTTAATTTAATATGGGTTTCTATTTTCCATTTTAGGGAGAGGGTCATTCCAAACTATCATAATTAAATGGCCTAGTTACTAAACGTGTCCGGCTGTATTTAATTTCATATTTAAGTTAAGGTGCGGCAAAGATGCTTTATTAACACAGCCGCCTCTTTGGGCCGAACAAATATTTCATGAGCAGTTTCACTTTAAGGCAGTTTATTTTATTACTTTTTTTCATAACACAGTTGGAGCCCATAACACATAACACATAGATTACGTTGGTTCGAACCCAGTTACTGGCGATAGATTTAAGCTTTGACTAGCATTAAGTAAAGGCGTTAAACAACAAGGAAACTTTCAGACACTCTGCTCCCCCTTAACTACGTAATTAGTTGATATTTTCATTTTTCAATGTTATATAGTATCAGCACGATTCTTCAAACAAGTTAGGCTATATAAGTTTTTTACATTCACATCAACGTTCGGAATGAAAACATTGCCTACATTATGAATACAGAGTGTTCCAGGACCTCCTCCTCTTTATCTCGGGCAACATAAAATTTCCAAACTGGAAATTTCCTATTTAACAAACACAAATTTAAATGGGAGGGGGGCGTTGGACTTTTAAGACAACTGGTATATTTAGTGAACAAGAAACCAGCACTACATTTAAAAGTCATGAATAATTATTTAGATTTTAGAATTTTCACAAAATTCTTTAAAATAATTTCCAGATGCATTCAGATGATATACCTAAGCCTCAGAATTGATTTCCGGACTCATATACAACGAAAAAGAGTGAAAACCCGATTGTGTGAATTTAAGGTTTTCCCCAATTTTGCTTTATGAGTTGACAAAATTTCAAAATCATCTCAATTTAGAAAAATCGGTGTTTTTTTTTTTAACTCAGGGATTGATGTTCTACAACTTTTAGGGAGGGGGGTACTGATAAAATTTGATGTTGGAAAGTTACAGCCCATTGAAAATGGGTAAAACACAGTATTTGGCAAAGTTGGACAAATTTGCTGTTCTTTGGATCCCCATAAAAATCGAAATACTGGACCAATTTTGAACTTTGTCTTTTTAATCAACGCGAAATTTTGTCCTCTTTAATTTACTACAGAACTATGTTTTACATAATACGCACCGTTTTTTAGTTATAAGCGAAAAACTGGAAAAAGTCCGAAAATTTCGAGGTTTTTGTCCCCCAAAAGTTCCCCCCCCCTTTCGAGGTCCCAACATTAGATACCCACACCATACCAAACGATCCTAGAAAAAAACATCTTTTGCCCCAATTAATGTAAGCTGAACCCCCCCCCCCCCCCCTATATACTGTGCTACATTGACATATTGTTTTATTTTGATTAATTTCAAGTGCCATTTTTTCCAATTCAGCTAAAATTTGTAATCTGTTTTGAAGAGATTTTTAAATATTAGCTTCAAACTTTTCAAACTCCTTTATTACTATGTTTCAAGTTGTATGGCGGGTTTCAAGTCGATTTCCTAAAATGTTCAAAACCTGTTGATTGGGTGCAGAAAACATGCTTATTAAATGTTCACCAAAACCAAGAACCACCATACCTTAACATTAACGGAACATTTTCCTTCATTGTTAAGATTTCCGACAACTTCCGTTGCATCAGGTGGGTGGTCGAATCAACTTGTAACCATTAGGACAACTAACGTAAATATAAATACTTCCATTCATCGTTACACGGACCTCTTTCCATTCATAGCTCCAACTTCTGTTTACCCACAAGGCCATTCTTCTAGCAAGTCATTCCGCCATTCACACAGGTAATTTCACATTAATCGTTGTTCCAACCTTGGATCCGAGAAGAATCTTTGAGGACTTGGAATTAGGCTGTAGTAGCCTATACACATAGCGAGAGAGGCTAAGAAATTCTGTAGGCCTACAGTATTTGATGGGCTTGTACAAATTCTAGGTCAAAGCAGCAAATGTTTTGTATGGTCCATAATTTTGTTCTGAAAATATCGCAGAATATTCATGTATACTTAAACAAAATATATAAAACTAGTGGACCCGGCAATGCTTCGCTATTGCTTGATTTAATTTGAAGGGTTGTTATCCCATTTCATCAGTTTGACTTTTAAGTAATTGAATTAGAAATGTTTTTTATATCAATTAAGAATAATATTAAATAATTATTATAGTGTTACAGTTTTAAATCAACATACCTTAATTTAAGTCAATAATAGTTCTTGTTTCTGGACTAATTGATACATGTTTCGCTGCCACAGGCAGCATCATCACCATGTTAGTCCATTGTTATGTTAGTGTTATTGGCTGGCCTGATGATGCTGCCTGTTTTCAGCTGAACATGTAGCCATTACTTCAGAAATAGAACTACTATCCTATTACTTTAAATGACCAATTCTTGTATCTATCTTTGTATCTTTGTATCTGTCGCGGATCTCGAAAAAGGCTCTAACGAATTCAAAGAAATTTTGTATTTAGGTCTAGTTTTGATTTTTAAATACACCCATATAGTTGTATTTCGTGTAAAAACGCCATTTTTTGAGAAAATCTAATTTAAAAGTTGAAAAATTTTAACATAGGGTCTTATGGGTTGCCATGTTGGTTACAAAATAACAACGAAATAGTAAATAAAGTGATCAAAACAGCTGTTTATAAATAAGCCAATTTATACCGTTTTATCAGCCGTTCATTGGATACTTTCTAATTACTGTTAAAAAACAGGCTAATTTATACTGTTTTAGCACGTTGGAATTAGAATAATTTGGGCCTGTTTTGACAATTAATTTTGTCAAAAAAAAAGGTAAACTTGGCAAATATGGATAATTTCTAATAGTCAATTTTGTAATATAGGCCTGGCTCATTTATGAAACATAGTATTTAGGTTATGTTAATCCTGCAATAATTTTTACTATATTTAGGCTTGGTTTCAAAACTTTAGTTGGCAGAAAATAGTAGAACTAAGACTAAAATCTTAATGAAAGCCTCTCACGTTTCTAAAGCATGTATTTGAGGTTATAATTAATCTTATAACGAGATTCTTTAACGAATTTTTCAACTGCGAGCGAAGTGAAGCAGACATCTGAGGCCAAAGGCCGAGGCGGGGTTGGGACGCGAAGCGTCCAGGGGCAGAGCCCCTAGTTGACTTAAACTAAGGTATGTTGAATAATTAAAGTAGTTCTAAAGCTAAACAATAAATATTGATAGAGCGGGGCACGTTTTATAGTTTGTAGGAATTTAGTGAAATTTATTGCATAGTGATAGCTACCCCATTTAATAAATCTATTTGTAGCCACCAAATTCTAAACAATCCTGATAATATTATGTGTAAATTGAGAAGTTCTAGTGAAATTAGGTGAATAATTTTTGAGAACGAAGAAAGCGTAAGTGGATTATTATTTAATTTTAAGGGTAGTTATTTCATTTCATCCCTTTGACTTAAGTAATACAATTTTAAATAGTTTCGTATATTCCTTAAAAATAGTATTACATAATTTTAGCTTTATAGTTTGCATGAAGTTAGTAATTTATATTTATTCTATTTAGGAGTAACAACCCCATTTCAACCCTTTAGACTGTAGTAATTGTAACGTCTAAACACTTCTGGCGATGATATGGATAAAGTGTGAAATTTTTAGCGAAATCGGTCGAATGGTGTTTGAGTCTTGTAGAGGAAAAAGAAACAAAAGCAAAGAAACAAACATTCATTTTTATATAGAGAGTATATTTAATTTAGTTGGCCTATATATTTTTTTTTAATATTAGAATTTAAAAAAAATCAAAACTTGTCGAAGTCTTAAAACTAGCATTTGTGTTACAGCCAAAATGTGAAAAATTATATCTAGCTTTAAAATATATGGTTTATTGTTCTTTCTTGGAGTAAAAAACTTAAAACTGCCGAAGAACGCTTGGGATAGGCTGGCTAAAAACTTCAAGTAGTTACGTCATTGTAAGAGTTACCTATTTAATTCAGATCATCTTATTCAACTTTTTTTCTTTCCATACCAGAAATCCACAAATTTCACAAATAATTCATTTAATAGTTAATTATATAGGCAATTATGAAAAATACGGAAATTACTTGTGTCAAAATTAACTTTAAATACACGCTAATACACTGTGGATGGATATTTTTTTTCTTCTTCTATGAATTTTACGGTTTTATTGGCTTATGCCAATATAGGCTTTGCTTACAATCATGAAGCATAAAACACTTTATATACACAAAAAGTTCATAAAAACACTTGAATTACACTTATCCACGTATATAATGGCTTAGTTCCACCATTAACAAGGGTTTGATTTATTTTAAAAGGATTAGGTTAATTTCAATAGGACAATTACAAAGGTGAACTACATAAATTGGATCATAGTAACGTTAATACGAATTTTATTGTGTTAAAATAGTAAACTAAATTAACAAGATATGAAAAGTGTAGTAGGAATACACAAGGTAATCTTCTTACCTGAGGTCCTTCAGATGAACCGAAAAGGTTGGACCTTAGATACATGAAACCCATGATCCAGGATTAACAGAAAATATTTAAGAGATCTAACATATGTACTAAAATACAATTGTAGTGATTTTAAGTCAAATTCCGTTGATCGAAACTATCAGGCCTAGGAACTCTATTACCGCTTTTAGAATATTTGAACTACAGGATTGTAAGATATCTTTTAGAATGAAGGGAGGGTGCCAATTTTCTTTTCTTAGGTTGTTAATCAGCTGAATTCTCTTTGCATTATATGCACTACACTCAAAAAAATATGTGCTGTACGGTTTCTTGTTCATCTATAGAACATTCCCAACAGACAGGGGATATTACTTTACCTATGCGATATAGATATGAATATGTGTTGGCATGTCCAAATACAACGTTACTATAACTTTACGCCTCCAGTTACAACCGTTAAGGGGAGGTCCCACTGAAAATTCTAAACCCATAACGGTAAATTATTTTGAGCTATTTAAATTTGCACTATCTCTAATTAGTCTACTTGAAACAAAATAACAATTTTTTGACCACCTGTAAAAACTATCCCCCTCCCCTTGGGCAGATTTGCAGGGTTTCACAAGAAACGCTAAGGCTTTGTAACTATAAGTAGTAGAACCATTATTGCAGTGTCATTTGAAAGAGTATAATACTGACAACAAAGTTATGCAATCATTTTAAATTATTTCTTCAGATTTTATCTCTACAAATTTTTAAACTTCAAATTTTGTAGTAATTTTTTATAAAAATGTAAAATAATAAAAACTACTTTAGATAATGGAAAGCCCATGTGTCTGTATATGTAAAGAGCAAACATGGAAAATTTCACTGCTGTATCTCTAATACTTTTTAGCCTTGGTATTTTTAGTAAACTAACTCTTAATTTTCTCTACTTTCGGGAATCACGCTTTTTCTAAAAATAATGGTATTTGTTATATTTTAGGCAAAATAAATGGTCCTAGCTCACCATTTTAATTTTTATTGATTAGAAGTACTACTAGTATTATATTATATACCATAGAGTATAAAGAAATGTCACAGCATAAGTGTTTGTACTATAATCAGTGATTATACAACGCTAACCCCGAAGTGGTTCACCAAAAATGTATGTGCATGTTCAACTTTAAAAAATTTTAACTGTAAAAATTATATATATTTTCATCAATTTGTTATGTTTTTTTAATACAGGAAGATCTAAATAAAATTTTAGTAAAGAAAAATTTTCATTTTTTTTTTTTCTGACCATTTTCAGTGGGACCTCCCCTTAAACCACGGTACTTTAGTTATTGTTGGTTGTATATCCTTGTACCACAATGCTTTATTTACATTACCAAAATTCTCTACAACCTGCTTATTTTGTAAATACTTTAGGTGATATATGATATCTCTCTTAGGTTCAACACAGTCTGTTATGAGTCCATCATTAGCTGCTCTTTTTGCTAACTTATCCACGAACTCATTCCATGGCAAACTTAACTCAAAAAAATTTTTTTATTCAATAAAACTACCAATAATTTTCAAACTTATTAACTATTAGTTTAAACCAATAATTAATAATTAGTAAACCCAAAGGGATGCAAGAGCATCTGGTGGGATTGCTTTTCATTTGTTCGTGGCGTATTTTTTGACACTAACGTCGAGCTGCACAAAACGGTTGCGTAAAAGTAGTTTAAGAGTGAATCTTTATATCACACCGAATAAATCAGGTTTATTATTGTCACGTCGTTCACTCACTGAACAATAAACAGACTCAGCTAAGCTCTAATATTTACAGGTTTGGTTGTTCAATACATGATTTTGATTAGTTGAACACTCTACTACGCCTAACATGCCAACTATTGCTGTGTAATATACCAACCAATATTTTATATAGCTCTCATATAATGTATAAATAGTAGAAAATATCTATATATATAAAAGCCAAATCCACTGACTCACTGATCACGATTTCTCAAAAACTAGTTAACGGATTGGAACGAAATTTGGTATGTAGTTTCCTCTAAGTCCATAGGTGCTTGCTAAGAAAGGGTTTAAAAAAAATCGAAATTTTAGGGGGGTTTGGGTTTAAGTTACTAAAAAAACCACCGAACGGATTGGAATGAAATTTAGTTTGTAGCTTCCTAAAGGGCCCTAGGTGTTCGCTAAGAAAGGGTTTTAAAAAATTCAAAATTTTAGGGGAGGTTTGGGGTGGTCAAAGTTACTCAAAATCCCCATAAGAAATACATAGTGTAATATATTTATTGATATAATATATTTTTTGTTTATATATATTTAACTTTGATTTGTATATCCGCGCAAAGCCGGATTGGGCCAGCTAGTAAAGTATATAAATGATTTTAAATGTCCTATCAAAATGACAAAGATCAACAAAAAACTCTTTTGTGGTGGTAAGGGTGTCACATTTATATTGCTTGAGTGAGAAAATCTACCCGACCGGCACTGGTTGTGGATTGCTAGGCCACAAGTGAAGCCTCTCTATCAGAGTTTATTGGATTTGTTAGCTTGTTAGTTTTACCTCTGAAACCCCTATCCAATACTGTTTAACATTTGAACCTTCCTCGTTCATTTTGATAAACATTTTTGGACTTCTAGCCTCCAGGATTGTACAATAATATTAAATTTTGTTTAGTAGGCCTACCTTATATGGTCCGTCACAATTTTTGTTTATTTGTTTTTCAAATTACCGGTTTCGACATATCTATGACGTCATCGTCAGATCTTCAAGTCACAATAAATAAATACGCGTAACACACATTATAAAAACGCTTAAACAAAAACACTATACAAGTTTGCAGTGTACACTTAACTTCCACAGTGAACCATGCATGGTGATCATCGTTTCCGTGTAAATGCTAAAAACTTGTATAGGCCTAGTGTTTTTGTTCAAGTGTTTTTATAATGTGTGTTACGTGTATTTATTTATTGTGTTTGTGTTTGAAGATCTGACGATGACATCATAATAATATGTCGAAACCGATCATTTGAAAAAAACTCAAATAAACAAAGATTGTGACTCGCCATATAAGGTAATAAACAAATTTTAACATTTTGATAAATTAAAAGATGATTCCCAATATATGTCTTTCGCATCAGAAACTTTTATATTCATGTACAGTGTAAGGAAAAGTCGCATTGCATACATTTTCTTAAAATTAAAAACATAAATTGTAGGTATGTGTATAGTTTTATTCGTTGTTTCTTCCTCAGGAGTGGTTTTGGAAGTCGAAGTATAGATGAACGCGATCTCCTCAGTCAACCTTGTACTGAAACCCTCTGTACCCATGAACACAGGTTATAATGCATTCGTTAAGTTTCTACTGTTGAGACCTCCAACACTGTTGCATAGGTTCGAACTTAGTTCTGGCGTTTGGTCTCCCGTCTTCATTAGTCTGTCTTGGGCAAGTGTTCATCTGTTCATTGCATGGTCAGAACTCTTGAACACGTGCGCTGATCACTTAAAGAAAAGTAATGTTGCTATGTGTTTTAAATGTACTTTGTGTTCAAAGTGTTGTAATGTATGTTTATGCGTTGTGTTGCGTTAATGTATATCATTTCAAAAATGGATACTCATTTAAATAAATGCAACTACAAAATCGGTTTGACGATGCCTGAATAAGAATGGCGAAGCGATCGTCACCAGTACGATTAATGGACTGCGAGCAGAACAAAAGGTATTTATTTATAAAAAAAGAAGAAGAAAAAACACTTGTACGAAAAGACGATAGTAAAAATCTGGGTGCATACGGCGTTAACCTTATCATAATTTCTTTACAACTGTCGAACATAAAATCACAAAAAATGTTTATCGCTGTGGTAGTAGACAGTGCAAAAAATGTCGGTTTAAAAATGTGCTGTTAGTACAGTTTAGAAAAAAAGTGTCTGTAAAAAGTGAAGGTAATAACCAATCAAATGGAATGAATGATAAGAAATTAAATAAACTGGAAATTGACTTGATAGGATAATGTTTGAACACAGAATATTACAACTAATACTTTTAATACAACGCGTTTCTAGTACAATGTCGTCATTTTCAGTGAAGTAAGAGATACAATAATCAAACTATTAGTTTAAAAAAACAATTAACGACATTAAACGACATTATCATTGAAACAAGTTTGAGTAAACGAAGGTAGTCTATTAATTGTGAGATTCCCTGTTCAAGTTGTATTCTATCAAGTATATATTCTCACAAGTCAATCTCAATATTGATTTATTTAAACAGGAATTTGATAAAGTAAAAACCTTACAAAAACAGAAATTCTACTTTGTATAAAGATAAGCTATTTTTTCAATTTACTCAGTACGATTCAATCACTGAAATTCAATTTCAACAGAAATGGTAGCTACGATTTTAAGAAAACATTTCTGTAAAGATCGAGATTCCGTTGGCGCTAATAAATTATACATTCTGTGACACCAGTAAGAGGAGGTGGCGGCTCCCAAACACAATATTGCCTAGATGTTTTAAGATAGGGAAAGTATATTTCGTCACTTTTTGAAAATAAATTTGATCTGGTATTATTTTTCTGTTCAGTATTATAAGAGAGCCATAAACACTAGGCCTATATATACATTTTTTTTCAAGAAGAAGGTGACATTTTTTTATGAGCCACATTTATAGAATCTTTAAATCTTAATAGATATTCTACAAAAATTGTTTTGTTATCTTGAACTGATTTATGGATTATCACTCTATTATGTAAAAAAATCCTTACATTCACGCCAAAACTCCGGCCCTACTGCACATGCGTCAGGATTCAGGTCACCGCTACCCCACCTCCTTACCACTGATCGAAGCGAGCCCCCTAGTCTTTAGATCTATATTAATAGGCAAGCACAAAACTTGTCGTCCTTTTTTCTCAGCTTGTGTGCATCGTAGGAGAAATTCGCGCATACCGTTAGAAAGGTAGTGTCCTGTAGATGAGCAGAATCCCATTATAATTTACATCGGTCCTCAGGGATATTAATAGGCAAGCACAAAACTTGTCGTCCTTTTTTCTCAGCTTGTGTGCATCGTAGGAGAAATTCGCGCATACCGTTAGAAAGGTAGTGTCCTGTAGATGAGCAGAATCCCATTATAATTTACATCGGTCCTCAGGGATACGCCCCAGTAGCCCTCAAAGTTTCAATGTTAATCTTATGGAAGGTCAATCTTAAGGAAGAAGAAGAAAGATTTCTTTTGATTTTATCAGGGGCACAAAAAACAGCTGTCCGTATGAAAAGCTTAAAACAGCTGATTTTGATCAACAACTGATTTGGATCAAAAACTGAATATAATTTTAGGTTAGGTAAATCAAGCAATAGCAATAGCGAAGCATTGCCGGGTCCACTAGTATTTATTATTGGAGATACCAAACTTTGCTGTTATATATTTGTTAGTTCTGATTAGTGACAGTCGACTATGACAAAACGAAAAATATTTATTCGGCTCCTTAAGTGTGTGAATACCACTCGAGTAAAATATCGCTTGTATACACTTTCGTTTTTACTCATGCCGGTACTACTTTTAGTTCCCGCCATGTGCGTACGACATTTAAATTTGCAGAAAGCTCTAATGTATAGTTAGTAGGTAACAAAATTCGCCCCGATGTTTTTCTGCTATCAAGTGACTCGACTGAAAATCTTGTTTTTCGTCTTGTTTATCTTTAGTAAACATTTATAATTTACAATTTTTGTTACCTACGAATTATAATTTAGATGTTCATGAACTATTTAAATACAAAAGATTATTTTCAAAATTCGATGAAAGATGTGGAAGAGGATTGTATGCGATCACAGACTATGTTTACATACTCCGTGTAAGCGACTGTTTTATTCTGGTAAACACACACTTTAGACATACTTTTAAGAAAATTGCTTTACAATATAAAATCGTGTTGTTTTTAATGAAATCCTTAATTTATTGTATTTTTTGTTTTCATATTACATTTTAACCAGAAGTATAAAATATTTGGAATTATGTTTTGTGGCTTGATTATAAAACCCTTAAAATTAGAATAAGCATAATTTAAATAACTTCGGTTTTCCCGTTTATTGTTGAAAAGAGATCTTTTAAAATATTTCTTCAACTGGCAATAGAAAAAAAAGTGGCAAGTGGTAGTTTAAATGGCGGACGGTCATCATAACTGAGTATAATATGTGTTAATAGCTGAATTGAGTTCGTTGTAATTGCCAACATTGTTCTAAATTTTAAATGTAATAAAATTTTAATTAAATAGGTATATAAAATTTTCCAATATTAATGAGCAAATAAGAAGCTATGTATGACATTGTTGTAAATTGTCTATTATACTTTTTCATATTTTTTTAATAGTAAAATTTAATTAATGTCAATCACGAAAGAGAAGAAATGACAACCGATTAGTCCTATTTAGACCTTACCAAAGGACAAGCTCGTAACAGCTATTTAGAAAATGGAAATGAGCTAATAAACAACAGATTTTAATCTTGTAAGGGGAAGTATATCACCCGGGGGAAGTGTGTAGGGGTTGATTTCTTGTCTCAATTTGTAGGCGATACATCAACCTCGTTAACAAGTGCTAATCCCTCGATCTGTGTCACCCCTCACGAGAAACAATCACCGCGAAGCAAAAGTGAACTGAACCGATTTGTATAGGTCAATTGATCAAACGTAATTATATTTGGGAACTGTTGGATTACATTAAAAGAGACTGTTGAGACACTGGCTTAATAAGATTAAGCATCATAATAATATCATACTAGCTGACCCATGCCAATATTTCGCAAGTTAGATTACCTGATTTAATACGTTGATTTAGTTCAGTTATTTATGTTTATTTATTTACATTGGTTTATAAATAACAGTTTATAACACTTTTGCATATGGAATGTAAACAATAAAACTAACAGCTGTCATGTTAGTTAAACAGATTGTTAATAGATAGCGCCTTTTATCAGGAAAGTATAATATACAATTTTTGTAATCCATTTTCGTAACGAAAACAATAAATTTTAAGCTGTTTGTATATTTTTCGTCAATAGCGGGGAATATAAACTTTAAAATGATGCTTGAATAATTAATTTTGATGAAGAATTAAGGAAAATGTCGCATTACCACAAAAAATGTTCGTTTTTTAGACAATGTGAAATTTGTTTTATTCAACGATGTATGAATAGAATATAATTGATACCCTACCCATGTCAACAAATTTAAATTAGGCTATAGGATTGAACGTAAAATGGTTTCTTCTGCCTTTCTTATATTGCAAGAAATTAATCACTTCAAGCCCTCTAAAATTTTACAGGTTTATAGAATCGTCAAAATCTAGATAAATCTACATTGATATTTGTATTTTTAAACTCATTTTCAAATAGGCCTATAAGTATCCAAGTCAACTATATGATTAATAAGTTATCAAATACTTACACCACCTGTGACCTCTAATTTTATTTTCCTTGCGCGTTTCGGTGCTTATGTCCCATTATCTTCACTCATTTTGGTTCGTCAAACATTAAAACAATAACACTAAAAACATTTACATTGCACAAACATTCAGCGGCCGCGAACCTCGATGTTTGAAGGCAAGCTCTAGAACTTTGCACTTATATAACAAATTAGATCCGATAGTAAATCCATTTTATGAACGTTTTTCCTTATTTACCAAGAGATATTGTAGAGTGTTGAGTGCTCAATTAAGTTTGATAGAAATAATGTAAATCTCGTATTAATGTAAATAAACGGTACCAGGAACTGGCACATACTTTCTCACAAACATATTTAAATTACTAAACAGATTCACTGTGACTTCGTAATTCAATTCAGTTCAATTTATTTTTATTTCCTTAAATATAATACAGAATAAATGCATAATAATATCAAGGAAATTGTGCCCACATAGGCTTAGCCTTTGCGTAGGCACGAGTCGCATCTAAAAGTCTAAGTTACAACAAGGAAGACATATATTAACTTAATAATTGTTAATAGTAGGTGGGGTAGGAGAGGTGATTTATTAAAGTAGGATATTAACTAATAAATATTATTTTTATTATCTAGAGAGAAAGCTATTCGATCAATTTCGAACATTTTTGCACCAAACACGTCAATTAGGCCTGTATAGATGCACGGAAAAAGGTTTTGAAAATTTTTAATAAACAACCCCTTTTATGGTCAAAAACCCCAAAAAATCAGTTATTATTATTATTATTAGCGAAACGAGAATTTTTAGAAAGATGCGGGTTTTTTTTCATATGGTAGAGTAGATTAAAGGCTACAAATAAGCAAAATTTTATCAAAATCGTTAGAGCAGTTTTTTTTATAAAAAAATAATAACTGATTTTTTGGGGGTTTTTTTGCCAAAAAGGGGGTTGTTTTTCAAAATGTTCAAAACCGTTTATCGTACATCTATACAGGCCTACTGCATAGTATTAATTTTTAATTATTTTTTATTGTTTTAGGGGTTATCATGTTTTCAACTCATAACCACACTCGACAAAATGCGAATATAACTTATTTTTTCTATATAGCTTGTAAGAAATAAATGTACAAAATTTCAGCTTTCCAGCTTTAAGGTTTTAGGGGTTGTTTGAACGCTTTAATGAAAGTTAATTCTAGCCTAAGGTTACTCAAAGATAGAGTAGCTTTTAATTAGTAAAACTATTTTTTCAATCGGTTCAGTAGTTCCAGAAATTACCCCCTACATACAAACAAATTTTACCTCTTTATAATATTATTAATAATAACCCCAAAGCTAAGATGGTAAATAATGTTAAATGTTCAAATCAAATTATTACTTATATTTTATAACAGCAGTTATAATAAAGGTTAAAAGAACCAGCAAGGCTCAGGCCTACACTTTAATAAAAACCTAACCTAAAAGTTAGAAATTTAAATAATTGTTTCAAAGTTTGAAATCAGCTGTTAATGGAAATATTGGAGCAACAAGCTTTTTTATTTTTTGTTATTTTATTCAATTGGTTGCTATGTAATAAATGTAAATACATGTGATGATTCATCAGTCTAGGCCTAACCTAAGATTTTTTCCGACTAAATTTACAAATATTGAAATAAAAAATGTTTTTATCGAAATGAAATATAGCCTATATTACTCAGGGATAGTGTAGCTTTTTATTTTAAAAAATTTAATCGGTTCAGTAGTTCCAGAGATTACCCCCTACATACAAACAAACAAAAAAGCAAACAAAATTTACCTCTTTATAATATTAGTACAGTCATGTGTACCTACGCTACTAATGAAAATCAAATGAGGAACTAATCCACAAACTGTATTTTCCTAACTTTTCAAACTGATGTTTACACTTTACCTACACTACTTACACCGTTATAACGGTTTGCCGAGAGAATTTTTTTTGTTTAGTTCTGACTTAACCTGAAATATTAATTTGTTTGATTCAACGAATGAACCTTTGTTCATAGACTGATATACAATGTTAGTAAGTTACAATTGGCCTAGGAAGGTTAATCCATCTGAAACTCTGAAAAAGAAATACTTAAATGAAAGTACTTTAGTCAAATAGGTATATATTTTGTCCAACTGACTTAGTTTACGTGTTTTTATAAAACTAAATCACTCATAATTGTTTTTATTGTGTGTATTAGTAAAATATTCCTGTTTATCCTTATATATAATTCTGTAAGCGAAATTTTAGATTCAAAATTGTGGGAATTTGGTAAATCGGAGAATGATGGAAGGGGTATCAAATTAAAGGTATCGATCCAAGGAACGAGGGAAAAATATAAGTTTTTTCTCAAATTAAAAACTAAGGGGTTTTTGAGGTCCCAAAAAACGAAAAATCCCCATAAGAAATACATGAGAATTTAAAAACGTCTGCTTTGTTTACTTTAAAACATTGGTATTAAATAAATAAATTAAAAACATAAAACAGCTGTTCTGTAAAATAATAAGACAGTTAATGTAAATTATATTTTTAAATGAAATCTGCTACTTATCTATATATATAAAATTCAATGTATGTTCGTCTGTTTGTACGTTTGTCTGTTTGTATGTTTGTCCTTTATGCGTTACCAAACCGTCCATCCGATTGCTTTGAAATTTTGCATAGTAACACAGGTTAACCCTGGGAAGGTTAATGTCCTGGCCATTTACCGAAGTCCTAGGACATTAGGGCTACGCCCCAGTGGCCCTCAAAGTTTCAATGTTAATCTTATGAAAGGTCAATCTTAAGGAAGAAGAAGAAAGATTTCTTTTGATTTTATCAGGGGCACAAAAAACAGCTGTTCGTATGAAAAGCTTAAAACAGCTGATTTTGATCAACAACTGATTTGGATCAAAAACTGAATATAATTTTAGATTAGGCCTACAATGAACTAAAACACCAATTATTGGGCTAATTATTTAAGATATATAAAAGCCAAATACCACTCACTGACTGAACACTTAAAAGAATACAATTACGTTAAAAAAACTTAAAATACCAACCACCACGGGCAACGCCGTACGGGTCAGCTAGTATATATATAAAATTCAATGTATGTCCGTCTGTTTGTATGTCCGTCTGTTTGTACGTTTGTCTGTTTGTACGTTTGTCTGTTTGTATGTTTGTATTTAATGCGTTACCAAACCGTCCATCCGATTGCTTTGAAATTTTGTATAGTAACACAGGTTAACCCTGGGAAGGGTTTAGGCCATTTACCGAAGTCCTAGGACATTAGGGCTACGCCCCAGTGGCCCTCAAAGTTTCAATGTTAATCTTATGGAAGGTCAATCTTAAGGAAGAAGAAGAAAGATTTTCAAAAAACAGCTGTTCGTATGAAAAGCTTAAAACAGCTGATTTTGATCAACAGCTGATTTTGATCAACAACTGATTTGGATCAAAAACTGAATATAATTTTAGGTTAGGTAAATCATGCAATAGCGAAGCATTGCCGAGTCCACTAGTTATAAATAAAACATAACATTTGTTTTTAGAAGGTTTCATTGGGGGTTGGCGTGCAGAACACGCAGGGGTTTCCCCTAGTATATACTTAAATGTTCTACCTAAATTGTGTGCTACGTTAATTCATCGTGTGAACAAAGCAAGCACGGGGTGGATGTCGTACCCTAGTCGTGTTATACCAATATTTAAATGAGTAACCGATTCCCCATTCCGTGTGATAATTTGAACAGTAACCGATCTTTCCTCACGGGATTCGTAAAACCTGCGATAGCCGCACCTTTAGGCCTAGCTCTGTAAATATAGATTAAGTTACGCAAACGTCTTATGGAAATCTCTTTCGATTTTAGTGTTATCATTGGCATTCTTACTGATAGACAAACATTCACTGCCATTTCAATATATCGTTCCCGACTTCCTAGTTGAACAATGATTGCGATAAAACTGTAGGCCTACACTCCGGTTAATATGTAATAGGCCGAATTGATTGTTTACGTCACCAATATGCATAGTAGTTGCATAAAATAAATGGTGTGAAAATATTGCACCAACTCAAAACCACACTAAATTCCTTTAGGAGTTAGAGGGCCTACAATGTTACGGAGGAATTAGGCATTGTTATACCTATTGGTTTTGACTTCAACCGAAACCCTGAATTAAATTTGATTATTACGACTGAACAAAATTTGAAACTTCAACTCTTTTATTCTTCAAGCAACCAAGCCTATTTTTATTTTAAAATTAAAATAAACGGTATCAGTTTGTTAACTGACACAAACTTTCTCCCAACTTACTGTAGTCAAAATAATATTGTTTTTAATCATTTTATTTACTACTTTTTAGAACAAAACAAAAAATAATATTCTATCTACGTCAATCGTATAAAAAAAATATTGTTCCAGGCGGGATTCGATCGCGCGACCTTTGAATTACTGGCCTTGCTCGCTACCGTGATGCTACCCCATGCGGCCGCTGCCGCGATGCTAGATTGACAACACAAACTTGTTTATTTTTAAACATTTCCCCATAATTATAAAACGCCGAAGTTTTGATAAAAGCGGCTGGTGTCATTTTGTTTGGCATCTTAAGCTCTATAAATACTGATCAAAATCGTTAGAGCCGTTTTTGAGGAATTTGCAATTTTGTCGTTTTTTATGGGTTTTTAGGGGTAAATTACCCTTAAAAATTAAAAATTCCAAAAAATGAAAAAAACGCCTGGAGATATTAGGGTTTAGTACCTACATACCAAATTTCATGAAAATCGGACCAATAGTGTCCTGTCTGGTCGTGTATACATACAGACAGACTGACAGACAGACACCACTCTAAAAACACTTTTTTGGGTTCAGGGAGCACCAAAACAAAAAATTCCACTAAAAATATTTTTGGGTTCAGGGAGCACCAACACAGATAATTGCACTAAACAATTTTTTGGGGTTCTGGGAGCACCAAGACAGATAATTCAACTGAAAATTCAAATTCGAACATTTTTACGAAAACAATACTTTCTCCATATACTACGTATAGGGTGGAGAAAGTAAAAAAATGACTGCAGATAACAATAAGTTTAAGGGTCTGCTGTAGTGGCAGCCATCTTGGATTTTTATCCCATAAGAGCAATGTTAAATTTCAAACCATTTATTTCATTTATTTTTTATCATAAAATTGTTTGCAAGGTCTCATTTTAAGCACAGTCACAATACGCATCCGTCTTGCAATTTACATTTTTTTTAAATGCTTTTGATTTTGACATTTTGTAAGTACAAAGTTTGAATTTTTTCCCTAACACAATAAGAAATTTATAACGAAAAATAATTTGCAAGAAGGATCCGAAATTTTATAAAGAATATTCAGTTTTTTTTTCAACACTCAATTACAAAAGATAGACTTATAAAATGGTTTGAAATGAGGCAATGTCAGCGCAAGAAATTGCACTGTTTAGATAGGGATATAGTGAGAGGCGCTTGCGTTCCGGTGGATTTCTCGTTTACTGGAGCAGACCCTTAACCAAAATGCATGTTATTTTTTTATTTACACTTATTTTCTCAAAAATTGATAAAAAAAACTACTTATCTCTGATGGTACAGAAAAAATAGACATTTAAAATTCATGTTTTCGTTACACAAATTGATTAAACAAACTTTTACAGTATACTTCATATGGTTCATAATGGTAGGCGCCATCTATTAACAATCTGCTTAATTAACTAACATGACAGCTGTTAGATTGTTTACATTCTATATGCAAGTGTAAACTATCACGCAAATCAATCAAATTAAATCAACGTAAAGCGGTTTACATTTTTATAAACTGTTAGTTATAAACAAACGTAATTAACTGAATTGAATCAACGTATTATCAGGTATGTGTAGGCCTACTTCTAACTTGCGAAATATTCGCACTGGTGAGCTAGTGTAGGTATAATTCCAAATTCTCACTAGTTACGACCTCATTTTCAACTGAAAGGTTTCACCGGTAAAATGCGTCGTTTCAAGCTCACCAGCTGTCATTATTTCCGTTGAAGCACCTACTTTTAGATTATGTAATAAAAGAGTAGCACTACTATGGAAAAAATTCGAAAAAACGCTATAAAATGAAAAAAAGATATTTTCAAAAATCAATTTTTTAAATTTTTGTTCTAAACTCATATGTATTTATTAAAATTATTGAAATAAACAGTTGAAACCTTTTGAGAATATTAATTTCATGTTACCTTAAATAGGTACAAAGAATAAACAAGGACATAAATAAGGATTTGATTATGAAAGAAGGGCGAAATGAGGTGAACTTTTGGGAGTAAAAATGGTTTCTCACGATTTGCTGCGAAAATTAACCTCCTACAAAAAAGGTTAAAGAAAAAAGTTGTGGGCAATAAAAAGATCTACAACTTTTGTGTTTAACATTTTGCCACATAACCTCAAATTTTCCGAGAAAATTGGAAAACACGTTTTAATTTCATTTGAATTTTGTTTTTCTGTAAAAATTGTATGTTTGTCGCAAAATTTAGTGGAAATATACCATTTTATATTCTGAATTAGACGTTATTTTTTTCAATTTAAAGAAGTTTTTTCATTACATCCAAATCAATTTGAGGTTATTTAATTTAATTTTTCGATAGGAGGTCAACTTTCATTGCAAATTGCAAAAACCCGTGAAATACCACTTTCAACCCCTAAAAACTCACCCCTTCTCCATTTTGTCGACTCCAAATTATTTTTCTTGACATTCGAACAATATTTTGCTCCTCTTCCATGCTGTTAATTTTTTCCCCGTTTTTATATTTTTTGACGTCCATCAGCACTGGTCTATAAATAGAATTGAATAGGCAGACCACATGTAAATGTACACCTATATCAAAGCCCACTAAAGAATACCGTTGCGAGGCGGCCAATAGGATGGGCGCGCAGCGTTGCCATATCTACTAGCCTCGAACACTCCTGGTATTTACCGCTCGAGGCTTGATCGCACAGTTTAAAGAATTATTAATGCGTTGAGTCAGCCGCAGTCAGTTAGAAGCGTGGGAAGAACGTGACAACGTCGCACTACGGCGATTGGAGCTTTCAAGGTCTTGGTGTACACAAGCCCGTCCCTCAACGGTATTCTTTAGTGGGCTTTGATATAGATTCATATTTGTATAGTTTGCTGTTATTGTTAAATGATGTTGTTGATTTTGATAGAACAAGGGCTTTGTTAACTTTAGCTGTATACCATTGGTTTTATCACTGAACCAGAGCTCCGAAATTTAATTCCTATCTCAATTTATAAACTCTTGATTCTTGAAATCTTTATTTGGGATAACTGGTATTTCTAAGAACAGAACTAAGTAAAGCATGTTTTTACTTTGAGAATCTAATCAATACTTTTAACAGACATTCGTGTACATTCAAAAACAAATATTGTAAACGAAAATATACGAAGCGAGGTTTCCTATTAATATACACTGTTATTAAATTAAATCCATATCACGTTATCATTCGGTGTTTATTTTTCGTGACTCATGTACAAATAAAACCAAGGTGGATCCGTGCAACTATAACTTCAATTTGTTCTTGAATACGACTCGATTGTTTGTGTTTAACAAAGGAGAGCTTGTAAAATCCTAAATTAATAAACTAACCTTCCACTGACTCCAAATCCACTGACTCACTGATCACGATTTCTGAAAAACTACTGAACGGATTGGAACGAAATTTGGTATGTAGCTTCCTCTAGGGCCATAGGTGATCATTAAGAAAGGTTTTCCAAAAAAAATCTAAATTTTAGAGGGGGTTTGGGTGGGTCAAAGTTACTAAATCACGATTTCTCCAAAACTACTGAACGGATTGGAATGAAATTTGGTATGTAGCTTCCTCTAGGGCCATAGGTGATCATTAAGAAAGGTTTTAAAAAAAATCTAAATTTTAGAGGGGGTTTGGGTGGGTCAAAGTTACTAAATCACGATTTCGCCAAAACTACTGAACGGATTGGAACGAAATTTGGTATGTATCTTCCTCTAGGACCGTAGGTGCTGATAAGAAAGGGTTTAAAAACATTCGAAATTTTAGGGGAGGTTAGGGGGGATCAAAGTTACTAAAAAAAACCACGAACGGATTGGAATTAAATTTGGTATGTCGCTTCCTCTAGGGCCCTAGGTGCTCGCTAAGAAGTGGTTTTTAAAAATATCTAAATTTTAGGTGAGGTTTGGGGTGGTCAAAGTTACAAAATCCCCATAAGAAATACATAGTGTAATATATTTATTGATATAATATATTTTTTGTTAATATACATTTAACTTTGTCTATCCGTGTAAAGCCGGATCGGGCCAGCTAGTCTGACATAAATTGAAAAAATTGTTGGTGTTTTACGTGTAAGATAAGAAGCAGTAAATTTTGAGTAGGCTGCAAGTTACACCAGAGACAGTCCTTCCTTGGTGAAGACCATTAAAAATAATTACATAAACTACAGGGAGGAAGGTATTGAAAGAGGTACTGATGGAATTGCTACATTATGAGTAGATATGTACGCAACTATTGACTTTAAAATTACCAATAACTAATAAGGACAGAGGAGTACAGATAGCGCCAATTAGCATGGAGCGCGAAGAGGGGAGTGTGCAAGTCTCCTACGCCGGCTCCCACTAGTCTGGAGAACATTTCCCCTCTCGTGACGGAGTACAGTCAGAGCACCGCTCCACGTGTTTATCTGCCGCCTGCCTACCTAACTCATGTCTGCTCTGTAGTCGAGGTGATTGTATATCAACACTTTTTGTTGGTGACTGTACTGAAGATTCTCAGTCTAGTAGGATAGGGTAAGACGTTATAGCGCATGCTCAAGTGAAGCTTCATGCTGCCTGGCACTATCTGTAAAGGTAAATTACTAAGACGTGAAACAGAAGCAAGGATACGCTGTGGAATACTGAACAAGTGCGCTTGCGCTACCCTGGACAACTGTTCAGTGCTGGTGCTGTGAAAGTTTCCGATTGCTAGTAGCATTACCAAAAACATCAGTTTCATTACATTGATTTACATAACTTTCTACAGGCAAGAGCACCTAATTATACGTTCATGGTTGTGACAAATTTACTGCGTAGGTCTAAAAATAATTCGACCACGCAGCTGGACCCCTGACGTGAGTTGAGCAAATTTCCAAAATTAAGTTTATAGGCCTATATTTTAGGGTTTCAACCAACAATTTGGGAAATAGCTGTCCAAAATAACGAAGACGTTGAACAGCTGTCTGTGTGTACGCAATATATTAGTAGAATTTGTTTGCGCCTATAGTGGCCTCGCGAGTTTGCACCACTTGGCTTCGAACCGGGTACTTTTATGGTATTTTACGTTTTGATCTATTTTGGGGGAATCTATAAGGTCGCGTAAAAAAACAAAATGTGCAGAATAACATCCTAAATTTATATTTTTAGAAAAAACTCTAAGAAATATCAATCTCGTAGTAAAAATCTCAAAAAATAATTACTTCCGGTCAAAAAACGTACTTCCGTTTGTTGGATTTTTTTGTCTTGTCCGAGCGACATAGACAACCAACATGTGTACCAAATTTGAACCAAATCGGACTTATAATGCGGCCGCTAGAGTGCGAACACATATATATATATATATATATATGATTTTTTAATGACACCCAAAAACGTGTTCTGGGGACCATGATCGGTGCTCATTTGCTACTCCCGACCTTACCATAAGGGCCACTGCAATAACTCATTTTTCCTATGGAAATTCGGTAAAAATATTGTAATAATTACTCCAGATACGACCTTCTAATTTCAAAACTGGAGCCTGTTTAAGTTTTCAGTAGGGGTAGTAGCCAGCTTGTGTCCCCATTCCCACCAACACCCACCCCCCCCCCTTCCGCCCCCCCCCCCCCCCCCCCGATTCGTGGAACCGTTTCATGTCAAGTTATTTTACCTGTGCTCATAAACAAGTTTGTGCAAATAGCAATTCATTAGTGGATGTTAATTATTTGTAAATATTGTTGTTACAATAAAATTATTAACTAGGAGGTAACAGAATTATTATTAGTAGAATGGTTTATTGCATAGCATTTATTTTAATCACGACTATACATTTTCTTTCGACCATAGCCTACAATCTCATGAATTTAAAAAAATACAAAATCTTTTACCAAATTAGCCCTTAAGTTAAATCTTTGAGTCGATATCCGAGTTCGTCCCAAACTTTGTACTACAAAGCCTTAAAAACCCCGCCATTCATTTTGAAATATCCGGTACAATGAAACTTATTTTGCATACAACAGTAGCTCCCGACTAAGTATAAACATTTTTCCATATTTGAATTGTGTAAAACTGAGCAATATCAGTAATAACACCCATAAAATCGGGTCCATCTTGTCTCGGGTCAATGTTTTGTTTCCAAAACTGATTGAAAGTAGGCATGTTTGCAAAATTAGAAATAATTAGTTATTATTATTATATAAATTATATCTGCTAGGATAAATACGATCATTTTTAGTACAATTTTCCGCCAATCCTAGCTTAACCCTTTTATTTCAGTTCGTCGACGCGTTTCGGAGTTCCTCCATTCTCGAGACATCTACTTCAGTACCTACAGAGTAATGAAGTAGCTCTCGAGAATGGAGGAACTCCGAAACGCGTCGACAAACTCAAATACAAGGGTTAAGCTAGGATTGGCGTAAAATTGTACTCAATTAGTTTTAAAACTATGTTTCGAGTATTGTTTTAATGTTTACTGTGAACCGTTTGTAATGAGTTATTTTGTTTAATGTCCAGAAGTAGTAAGAATCAATAAAAATCGAATTGCATTCCATTTCAACAGTGCTGTTTAAAATGTATGTAAACAATGCAAAGTGTAATTACTGTACTTCAAAAATTAAATTTTAATCTACCATTTCCTTCTCACAATAAATTTGTTTATATTTAGTACTTCTTTAATGTTTAATCTCTATTCATATTCGACCAAAATAGTGGGGCCGATTTTGACAATTCTTGTTTTATTTCGTTATAGTTATTTTTTTAAATTTATTTAGCAATATCTGGTTGTTAAAAATAAACAATATCGTGGAGTAATACGAATCAACCATTATATGGACTTGTAGATGAAAGTTGAGGTTAATTTCTTAATTTTAGGTTAAGGTTCAACATTAAGTTGTAGGTCATGAAGCACATTTTCCGAATACTGAAATACGTTTTTGTGTAGTAGTTAAAAGAGGCCCTACAAATTTATTTCGTTTTTAAATATAGTTTAATTTTGGTTAGTTTGTCTCTTAAAAGCTATGTATTTGGAGTATATAATTTATATTTAATTGTAAATAGTGTGCATAAATAATTATGTAAATAAATAAAACATAATAATTTCAATGTTACAAATATTTTTTCTGATTAATCTTAAAGATGCACATAAACAACAACAAAAATAATTCCTTTTCCACTTTTTTTACTAAAATTTTTTTCTCTAAACAGCTGTTTGCGCACAATTCCAAGTATGTACTTCGAATGCCTAGAGTGTACTAAAACTATAATTAGTCGAGCTCAAGTACCGAATTCCTTTGGAGTAACAACTTACTCTGAAACACTCCCATAAGTTTACTAACATTCACGATGGCCGTCTATACTAAAATTATGCGATGTTTTCAAACATTGTTGTCTCAAAAGCCTGCCTTCTATATAGACATTGGTTGAATTCGTCCTAGAAGTAACCATCTATGATGTAGAAGTAATCTTATAAGTAGGGTATTAATTAATTTGAAAACAGCTGTTCAGCTAAACATAAGATAATCGCAGGGTAGGCCTACTAGGCTTAGATGTACGTGCCATTATTGGGCCAAATATATCGTGTGTAATAAAGTTAAATCAAAACATTTTCAAAGAATAGAAGAATGCATGTATTAGTAAAATTAAAAACGTTATTCATTGTATCATACATGATTAGCTGACTTAACATATAGCCCAGTCGGTGTAGGTTAGAACTACCAGTAATTTGCAATGCGGCTGATTTTTTTTATAAGTACCTTAAAGTATGTAGATTAACATAAAAAAAAGTTTACCAGTCTATCGATTTCCCAAAGTCTAAAAAAAATCGATTATCATTTATTTTCGATTATTCGAATATCCTTAATATTTCGAGCTGGGATGAAGATAAAGAAAAGTAAAAAATACCACCGTGTAGGGGAGGTATTTTTCAATATAAAAGGTCATATATGTATTTATTTCCTTCGAGCAATGGTTTGTCTGGAAAAAAATCGATAATGCAGGTATGTATTTTGCAGCAGGGGAAATCACTATAAGTTGAAATTTCATTCATATATGAAGCGTTGGTCATTCTAAATTATCCGAATTTTAATATATCGAATTTAAACTTGACATATGAGTTAAAATATATATTTTAAACATTTATGCTGAGTCTCAGCTTGTTATCTTGAAAATACATTGATATGTAGTCATTGACAATAGACTGCTGTATTTAAAGTAACTCTTTCAAACCTACATGTGAAACCATTCTTAAAACTAGACCCTTATCCTTAACCCTAGATTACTAACTATATTTTTATTCCGTTTACCACTAACCATTAGTAATTTTGACGACTATTGTTTCACAAAAAATAATATGAAAAATCAACCTACATGATTTATTTACTTTTTACTGATGTTTTTGTACCACAGAAATAGTGTTTTATACAGTTTTTTATTAAATTGTAGGAAAATAATGCTGATGGTACTATTTAAAAAAAGGAGACAAGCAAGTCATTGTAAAAAAATAATATAAAACTTACCATGTAGACTAAAACTTAACTTAATATAAACTTAACTTGTTTAATAAAAACTTTAATAAGTACTATGTAAAAGACTTGAAAGTTAACATTTTATATGTTTTTTTTAAAGCATATTACACGCATGGCGCCCATATGATATTTTCTATGGGGGGGGGGGGGGGT
>JAGFPH010004166.1:75268-112891 GCA_018207615.1 Philaenus spumarius
GGGGGGGGGGGGGGGTTAGACCGGGGTATGGGGCTTAACACGTTCACTGCTAAGGACGCACATGTGAGCTTGACACTGAACACTATGAAAAGCGCCCGACGCACAGTGAATTGCACGCCAACCCCAATAATGGGAGTATTTTCAATACACAATGCATTGCGTGCTTCACACGCCAACCCCCGTATTGGAGTATTTTCAATACACAGTGCATTGCGTGCTTCGCACGTCAATTTTAAACACATATGGACGCACATGTGCGTCCGCTTTTAAAATATTAGGGGTTATTACGTAGAAAGGTTCAAAAATACAAAATAAAGTGACTTGTACTCATTTAGACTATAAATATAAAAAATAAAAGGTCAGCTCCTAGCATAGGAAATACGAAATTTGCTTAGCTGGAACCGTGTTAAAGAGTACCCTCCTCTCCTTTGGCAAAAGGAGTCCAGGGATATTTTCGACATCCCCCAGAAAACTTTTAAAATTTGGGAAGCCAATTTGGCTGTTCAGATGAACTATTAACCCACACAGCATTGAGTCTGTACCTTTAGACCGTCAGTGAATACACAAAGACCTATAACACTCCTAGAGGCCGCACCAAGTAGTGACCCAGCAGCTCATGCTTGAACTCTTGTAAAAAATAAAATAAATATATGTAAAATCAAGCGGCACATAACATTTAAATGTCAGTGCCAATCTCTTTAAAGAAAAATATCTGACTGTAATTAATAATATTCATATTTTCCTTTCCCTGGGAGCTAGGGGGTATAGGTATGGGCACCCATGATTACACATGTTCATTTTTAAGCCCTATAAGGTTATCAGTTACGCTGTCACTAACCACGCATCAGATTTGTTCATCACTGACAATAATGGAAGGGCAGCACAAAAACAACACTACACACTTTCACGGTCAATGTCAAACTGAAGCTAAAGGAAAGAGCGCGTCTTTAGTTTTCACGTAGACAAAGATATTTTAGTTTTTGCAACCCCCATAGTAAAATGTACGAATAGTTAGTGATCTATAAAAAGTTATCTATATTGTTAAACACTTCGTTTTTCTAGCCTTTTGGTTCTTAATCATTATCAAAATGAGTGAACAAATTGAAAATTGGGTTGTTTACAAGGTCAGTTAGAGTACAATTTTCTGCCAATCCTAGCATGAGTTCTGAAGTAGGTCTCGAGAATGGAGGAACTCCGAAACGCGTCGACAAACTCAAATAAAAGGGCTAAGCTAGGATGTGCAGAAAATTGTACCCAAACTGATCGTATTTATCCTAGCAGATATAATCTATATAATAATGTTTACAAGGTATTTGGAGGAAATTGAAAATTTATTTAAATTTAAATGCACCTTTAATATTGGTTTTCATTGTCTTTTTACAGTTCAAGTAAAATGTATGCTTTTGGCAATCTTGTTTTTGTTATATTAATTTTGTAAAAATAAGTACATTAATTGCTATTTTTATTGATAGGATAACTAAAACAATGTTAGTTTATTTGTTTGAATCGAGTTTCTATCGTCTTCATTTTATTCTTTATGCTGTTCATAGATAAAGAATGGTAATCATACAAAAATTCTATGTCGAGATTTTGATTAATATCTACGTTTAGACCTACCTAAATTCGAAAAATAATTTTTTAGATTTATGTCTTTTTGTTTGACCGTATGTGTGTGAATAAACGCACTAGATGGGTTACCAAATTGCGTTAGACGGTGTGGTTGTTACACCAAAATAAATGTAGGTCTGTATCAACTCTTAGACTAAATCTATCAACAGGAAGGTGTACTTTTTATCACACGTTATTGACACCTTTAAGTTGGGGTAGACGAGAAAATCGATTGGAGAATTCTCTTCAATAATAATAATAATAGTTATATTGCCGTTAAACACACTGCAAACAACCGTCATATGGGAATATATATTAGGTACATAATATTTTTAACAACAATTCATGAATTCCTCCTCAGAATAGAAAGTTTTTTTTTGCTTTAGCCATTTTTACTTTATCCACCCTATACGTAGTATATGGAGAAAGTATTGTTTTCGTAAAAATGTTCGAATTTGAATTTTCAGTTGAATTATCTGTTTTGGTGCTCCCAGAACCCCAAAAAATTGTTTAGTGCAATTATCTGTGTTGGTGCTCCGTGAACCCAAAAATATTTTTAGTGGAATTTTTTGTTTTGATGCTTTCTGAACCCAAAAAAGTGTTTTTAGAGTGGTGTCTGTCTGTCAGTCTGTCTGTATGTATACACGACCAGAGAGGACACAATTGGTCCGATTTTCATGACATTTGGTATGTAGGTACTAAACCCTAATATCTCCAGGCGTTTTTTTCATTTTTTGGGATTTTTAATTTTTAAGGGTAATTTACCCCTAAAAACCCATAAAAAACGAAAAAAATGCAAATTTCTCAAAAACGGCTCTAACGATTTTGATCAAATTTTCAGTATTTATAGTGCTTAAGATGCCAAACAAAATGACACCGCCCGCTTTTATCAAAACTTCAGCGTTTTATAATTAATTATGGGGAAATGTTTAAAAATAAACAAGTTTGTGTTGTCAATCTAGCATCGCGGCAGCGGCCGCACAGGGTAGCACCACGGTAGCGAGCACGGCCAGTAATTCAAAGGTCGTGCGATCGAATCCCGCCTGGGACAATATTTTTTTTTATATGATTGACGTAGGTAGAATATCATTTTTTTGTTTTGTTCTAAAAAGTAGTAAAAAATAAAATGATTAAAAACAATATTATTTTGATTACAGTAAGTTGGGAGAAAGTTTGTGTCAGTTAACTGATACCGTTTATTTCTAACAGTTTTGAAAGCGTTTTCATGCTAAGCTCTTGCATACAGAGGCCACTTTGTTGAATAGCTTATACTGCTGGTAATAATAACTCTTATGAGTTTTCGCTAGTCTTATATATACTAGGAGCTACAATATCACATTAATTATCAATTACAAATTGCAATATATTTTGTAGGACATGACTTAAATAACTATACAGGGTGATTGATATGAGTGTGCCAGCTGTTTCTCTTGAAATCTATAAGAGCTATTAAAAAAAGTTAAATAGTAACTCCCTTGGACTTTTAGCTCTGTTTAATTTATGACTTTGAAATTTGTATTTTACCCGCCATTTTTCCAATATGGCGGCCAAATTTCGAATTTCTTTTGGAACACCCTATATTTTATGATGGATTTGACAAGTAATTTTAAGACTTTTTTGTTCTTGGTAATTTTTTGATACGACTGTGCGTTTAAAAGTTAGAGGGGTATAAAGTTTTATAAACACCCTATCTGAACGGATGATATTTTGGTAAAGAAACGTTTTGAACCAATGAAAACTCTCTTAACATTAAATAAAACATTTTTAGACAGGAAAATAACTTTTAAAAATCAACAAATACGCTTTTTGTGAATTTTTTAAAACCACAATACAGCTGTTGATTGTCATTGTTTAAACTGTTGTTTAACCAAAGCCTCTGTTTATTAGGCTACAAGTTCTCATTTTAAAGTACAGTTTTTAATTTTTTCATATTCTAATTTAGTCACTTATTTCCTATGTATTATGCTTTAAAAAAATTAACAATAACCTTATTTGTTGATTTTAATAAGTTATTTGTTTGTCTATAAAATTCTTTATTAGTGTAAGAGTTTTTTCATTGGTTCAAAACGTTACTATACCAAACTATCATCTACTCAGAGAGGGTGTTTTTAAAACGTTATTACCCTCTAACTTTTAAACGGTTTGTCATATAAAAAAAAGCAAGAACAAAAATAGTCTTAAAATACTTTGTAAAACCAAAATCATCATAAAATATAGGGTATTACAAAAAAAATCAAATTTACCCAACATACTGGAAAAATGGAGGGTAAGATAAAAATTTAAAAGTCCAGGAGAGTTACTATTTTACTTTTTTTAATAGCTCTTACAGATTTCAAGAGAAAAAGCTAGCACAATAATATCAATCTCCCTGCATAATATAGGCAAGGCAAAGTTATAATCGAAAGTTCTGAAAATCCGGGTCTACTGGATTGTCTGTTTGATAACCCAATAATGAGCCTTTTAGCTGTTTTGCATTATAAAAACTCTCCCTAAAGGATCTGAATTTCCCCAGAGTTGTACACCATACATCAGCATTGAATGGAATAGACCGTAACATGTCACAAGAAGCACATCAGAGTTAACCCACTGCTTTAATTTTCTTAAAAAATAAATTACCCTAGATAGTCGCACGCAAAGATTTGATACGTGAGACTCCCAAGTAAGCTTACTGTCTAAATGAATACCCAATAATTTAACTGTCTTGAATGTTTTTTTTTTCCAAGAGAGTGTGGTTAAGCAAGAAGGTTATATGTTCGGTCTTGCCTTCATTAATTTTAAGATTATTTACAAAACACGTAGACTAGTCTTTTCAAGTTCCATAGAGTTTTCAATCTGAGCACTAGCATTTACTGGTTCTTTGAGTGGACTAAGCAGAGTTGTGTCATCTGCGTTCAAAACAGAAAAGGATGGATTGTTACTGTGAAAATAGTTTATAAAAATAAGAAAGGCCCCAGGACAGAACCTTGAGAAAATCCCACAATACTAAGCAACATGCACTTAGTTTCTTTAGTAAAAGAGACGTAAGTACAGATTGTGCTCATGAGATATTAACCTATTTGTTTCACCTTCACCCAATGTATCCTATTTTAGGTTAAGTATTTATTGTTTAAGTTTTTATTATGAAATTATCTGGCAATAAACGAAAACTATCACCAATAAAAAGTTTCAACTAAACGGTCTTGTTTTAAAATTGGCTTAACCGATTCCATTAAAGTGTTTATAAAATTTGTTCACTAACGACCTAAAACAATGTATGAAATAGTCACCACTTAAGGCTCACCTGAACCTCTGGAATATTGCGTTGATTTTCAACATACTTAATGATAGACAACATACGTTTTGCGTTAGTTTGTGTCCCAGACTATCTTTTACGGCTGAATATTTTCCAGAACCTGTTGTTTTCCGGGTGTTTTCTTACCACTGAAGTGTGAATTGTAACACTATCCAGATTTTTTAAAGATAAAGATGAATTTTAAGTCTTTTTCAAACCAGGCAAAACTAATCTCTCCAATACAAAACAGTATTCAGCTTAAAATTAATCTTTTGAAAATGTTTACGTTTTTAATCCACTGCTGCTAAGTATTAAGGAAACTTTACAAAAGCAAACATACCCTCAAGTTTTTGAAACCGATCTTTGAATCGAAAACACTAAAATCGCCCAGCGTTTTCAAATCTCACCTCGCCATTACACAATATAAAAACTACACGTCGAACACGTTTCTACTCACCCGTATCTGAAGTCATCCTCAGCTCCACACGTATAATCTGGCGGTAGGAAATGCCAACCCTGATCGTAATTCGGATCCTGTTCATAGCCATTGTACAAAGTCGCCATGATCGTATCACGGCTATCACGCACGCTAGCTATCATCCAACTGATATCCCACACGTTCACTCGGGAATAATATCGGTTATCTATGACGATGGGATAGTCTAATCAACTCAGGTGGAGTTGTTATCTATACCTCGTTCACTCCGCTCGCCTAACTGGACTCGACACTTGTTGTAAGCTCTTGTGTACTTTATATCAAGTGCCTTATGCAAAGTAGTGCCTTAATGTTATAACTTCCGTACACTTAAAACGTCAATTCGGATTCTGTACTTGAAAACATGATTTTGAAAGAGGTTTTATGAATTAAATTATTTTATTTAAAGAATATGTATTACTTTATGTTACAAACCCTTTGTTGGGATGAAACCAGTTGGATAATATACTGTCGTAAAGTTGGAACACTAATTCAGAATTAGGTTCATGATGATCTAAATATAGTTTGATTTTATTTATTTATTAATACATTAATTACATACATTGTACAGCAAAAGACAGCAACAAGTACGTAAATACACATAATCAATACACATACACAAAATAAACTAAAAACTCTACCTAATACAGCAGTTTAAAACACATTGAATTATAAATATACAAGAAATAAATATAAAAACCTCAAAGGCAGCAAGAGGTTATAGACTGAGGTGCTCTTAGCCTACTTTGAATAAAAAGTATGTTAAAAGAAATAACATATATGAGTAAGAGATTTGTGGTTTTTATTTTTCCGACTTTTCTAAAACTATTTTCGAACTCTTTTCCTGATATTGATGATGATGATGTTTTATTTCCCACGGTGATTTTTAAAATATTAATATTTCATTATAAATAGACGGCAAGGTTAGAATTTTATTTGTGTTTTTAAGAAAAGTTTGCACTACTGATTAAATTTTAAATTATTCTAGTCATTTGTTTTAAAATACATAAAATATTTATAGATTCAACAGAATTCCTCCAAAGGCCACAGCCGGGAACAAACATAGACAAAGTAACCGTTAAAACTATTCGGAGAGCAAAGCTGATGTCAAAGAATCCGCATTATTTGAAATGTTACATTTTCAATTTAAATTTTCGTATGTAATAGCATCAAGAAAATTTACTTTAAATTCATCGCCTTTAATAATAACTGCATTTGATTTTGTTTTAAATTTAATTTATTTAATCATAGCTACCGGTATATTTAATTTCAAATTATTTTATGTAATCCAGTCGTTGACATTTGATACTACCAGAAGTCAGCACTACTTTGTCCAAATACCGTTAAAGCAATGTCTTCGGCAAATGAAACTAATTTTGCAGGACTACCATACTGGAGTAAACCATTTAGATAAATTAATTAGAAACAGTAAAGTAGACCCACGGTAACTAGAACTACACGGTATGTGTCACGAGACAGCTGCGCAGTAACTCTGAGCTCAGATGACGTCACTGACTATGCTTCCGCCTATTGCAGATTGACTTGCACTAACTATTTACGCAAACAACGATTTGCTGGGTTCGTTATGTGTAATTTTTACACAAATGTGTGCGTGATGTGTAGTATATAGTTTTCTTCTAAACAGTGTATATAATATTTTAAGTTTAAGTGTGTGTATATTTAAGTGCTTTATAACAAAATGCCTTGTTGTGCAGTTGCCGGTTGCACCAATCATACGGATCACGCAAAGAGGTTAGGAATTTCCTTTCATAAATTTCCTAAAGATAAACTACACAAACAGTGGGTATATTTTTGTAAAAGGAGAGATCATTTTAATTCACTTACAGCGCGGATTTGTTCTGAGCATTTTTTAACGACAGATTTTGAAAGAGACTTAAAAAGTTAACTATTAAACAAACCACCGGTACCTAAAAAACACATTTTAAAACCCAAGACAGTTCCAACACAAAAAATACCAAATGCCACCACAAACCCCCCCCCCTTCCACATTATCTCAACGAGCCGAAAATCGTGAATCTAAAAATATTATAAAATCTTTACTACATGATTCAGCAGACAGTGTAAATAAATATTCAAAACATGCCTGATGATCAGGAAGCTAATTCTTCCAATTTAAATTTAACACGACCTATATCTGATGATTTATCTACGATAGAGACTCTTTTACATGAAAACGACAATAATTTAAAAAAAGAAAATAAATTACTTGTAAATAAACTGAACAATGCTAGTGTACTTATATCAAAACTCAAACAATCATTAGAAAAATATGAAAAAATATTTACCGTATGTCAGCAGCAATGTGTATTAAAGGGGAAATGTACAAACTGGTCGGCTGATGATGTAGCAAAAGCTGTAACTATCAGATGCATCTCTAAAAAAGGATTATCATATCTAAGAGAAACATTAAAATAGCCCCTCCCAAGCAAGACAATCATAGCAAGGCGGCTTTCTCAATTTTCAACCCCTCCTAGATTTTTAGACATTAGTATGAATATACTTAAAGGGCAAGCTATAATATATGAAAATTTTCATAAGGATGTTGTCATCAGTTTTGACGAAATGAAAGTTAATTCAGACATCTGTTATGATCGTATTGAAGACAAGTTTAGAGGCCCACATGTGAATGTCCAGGTCATGATTATTCGTAGTCTAACACGGAAATGGAAACAGCCGATTACAGGTACAGTACCTGTTTTGTTATATTTACTATTTGTTATGCTATTGTTATTACTTAATATTTGACCTTGAATATTTCCATTTTAGGTTTATTAATTGGGTTTAGGTCATTCATACTATTAATTTCAAACAAATCAACAAAATGTTTCCTTAAATTTTTGTATATGCAAGACATCTTTTTATAATGAATAACTATGAATTTACTGTCGATAAAAAAGGTTTTACTATAAAAAAATTGCACCTCAAGATTCCCTAAAGTGTATATGTAATCCCATGAAAGATTGTATATTTTCCGTTCACCCAATAGTCGTGTAGGGTGATGTTTTTAAGAAGCTTGTCACTGGCGAAATCGAATCGCTGTAGAGATGCCGGGCGCTTCGGTGTCAGTGACGTCATAGCCACCAACGACCTGCGCGTGACACATACCGTCTTGTTCTAGTTACCGTGAGTAGACCTACCCAAGATGGAACCTTGACGAACACCACTGGCTCCCACGTATACTACTTCCGTACTTGGAGTTCAGAGAGCTATCAGTATATAAACTCCTTTCTGCTATCTATTGGATAAACATTTTAGGAATCTATTAAAATAAATAAAGGATAAAAGAAAAATTAGCAGATCTGTAAAATTTCAGTTTAAAATTCAATTTTGTTGAAATTTATGAGTAGGCGTAGGCCTATTAGTCTGCAAGGAATATTTTCCAAACTCTTCCAGGAAATTATTAAATATTAAAATACATATTTATAATTTTTGTACACACAACTGATGTCAAATGTCCGGACAAGTAAATGTAAAAAATATAAACAATCCATAATTAGAAACAAACTTTAAAAAACAGAAAAGAAAACATTAAATGAAATTTCAATTTATTAATCATTTTTAACAATTTTTCATTAGGCATCAGACAAGTCAAATATGGATAATATGCAGTGTATAATATAGAAATATAGGGCACAAAGAGATATTCCTGGACAGTATAACAATCGAAAACGATTTCGTAAATTTTACTTTTTACAAAATTTTCTAAGATGTATGAGTCGACTTAAAATTTACGAAATCGATTTGGAAGCAATATTTTAGGTCAAGCACTTTGAAATAAATATTTTTTGTTTCTTGAATTTTTTCTAAAAACTCTTCTTTTTCGAGACATTAGCAACTTTGTGTCGATTTATTTCAACACGTTTAGGACCGCCATTTTGTTTTGAGTGGTCCGATTTTTATTTTCTTTATGTCATTTTCCTAGTCTTAAATATACCTTTAAAATGAGGCATCACATGACCATACTTCCCATTTAAAAATTTTGAGTTGCCCCCAAAATCCCCCAATTTTTTCAAAATTTCCGATTGCTCAAAAGATATTTTGGGCTTAGTTAGTATCGTTCCCCAAAGAATATTTGTTTATTTTAACAAACACAAAAGTTAAAGAGGGAGGGTGGGACTTGACACCTGGTATACTATAGCAGAGTATATAGTTTACTTGGTAATACCTCTGAAATGGGCATTGTGCTTCCTCATTTCGTAAGTTGTTTTAAAATAGTTTACTTGGTAATACCGCTGAAATGGACACTGAGCTTCCTCATTTTGTAAATTGTGTTAAAATAGATAACTTGGTAATAGCTCTGAAGTGGACATTGAGCTTCCTCATTTCGTAAGTTATTTTAAAATAGTTTACTTGGTAATAACTCTGAAATGGGCAATGTGCTTCCTCATTTTATAAATAGTGTCATAATAGATTACTTGGTAGTGCTAAAATAATGAAATTTTGTGTACTTTGCATATTTGTTTAATGCAGGTGTTTTTTAAGCAACCAAAATAATTTCCATAGTATATTTTATATTTATCAGAATATCGCTACAGAAGTTTACACTTCTTTCGTGTGGTCTTAATCACGCCTGGATTCTTTTTGTTTAACATTTTTATTTTCTTACTTCAGAAATATATTACTTTCTCACTATACTATAGTATAGAGAAAGTATAGTGATCGCAAAAAAAATCGATGTTGAGATTTTGTGGAAATATCCGTTTTGGGACCCCCTGAGTCCAAAAAAGTGGTTTTTACAAAATGTCTGTCTGTATGTCTGTATGTATGTCTGTATGTCTGTATGTCTGTATGTATACAAAGTTAGAGAGAAAACTATTCGATCGATTTCAACCAAATTTGCACCAGACATGTCCAGTACGCCTGTATAGATGCACGAAAAAGGGCTTTGAACAATTTTGAAAAACAACCCCCTTTTTGGCCAAAAAACCCCCAAAAAATCAGTTATTATTTTTTTATAAAAAAACGGCTCTAACGATTTTGATAAAATTTGGCTTATTTGTAGCCTTTAATGTGCCCTACCATATACAAAAACCCGCATCTTTCTAAAAATTCTCGTTTAGCTAATAATAATAATAATAACTGATTTTGGGGGGTTTTTTGGCCATAAAGGGGGTTGTTTTTCAAAATTTTTCAAAACCTTTTTACGTGCATCTATAAAGACCTAATTGACGTGTTTGGTGCAAATTTGTTCGAAATCGATCGAATAGTTTTCTCTCTAGCTAATAATAATAATATTTATTAGTTAATCGCCTACTTTAATAAAAGTATACAAAGCTAGAGAGAAAACTATTCGATCGATTTCAACCAAATTTGCACCAGACATGTCCAGTACGCCTGTATAGATGCACGAAAAAGGGTTTTGAACAATTTTGAAAACAACCCCCTTTTTGGCCAAAAAACCCCCAAAAAATCAGTTATTATTTTTTTATAAAAAAACGGCTCTAACGACTTTGATAAAATTTGGCTTATTTGTAGCCTTTAATGTGCCCTACCATATACAGAAACCCGCATCTTTCTAAATATTCTCGTTGAGCTAATAATAATAACTGTTTTTTGGGGTTTTTTTGGCCATAAAGCGGGTTGTTTTTAAAAAAATTTCAAAACCATTTTACGTGCATCTATGAAGACCTAATTGACGTGTTTGGTGCAAATTTTTTCGAAATCGATCGAATAGTTTTCTCTCTAGATAATAATAATAATAATAATATTTATTAGTTAATCTCCAACTTTAATAAAAAAACTCTCCTACATCACCCTACAAGTCACAGTGAATTTGTTTAGTAATTTAAATGTATTTGTGAGAAAGTATGTGCCAGTTCCTGGTACCGTTTATTTTTACTCTAGTTGATTGCCACTTAAGTTTCCTAGGAAACATCCGCAGTATTACAATCCGCAACAGCCTAGTATTAATTCTCGTGTGTAAATCTAATTTAAGGTAAAGTTTGAAGATAAGGCTGTGTTACAGGTTAGAGGAAGACTTCGGTGTGGATGTTTTTGCGTCAACTGTTTTTATCAGAGGTTGGGCGCCATTACGCGATAAGATAGCCCACCTGGCCTGGCCTAGCTTGCCCGCTGATCGATACCAGCCTTGCTTCGAACTCTATTGGCAATCTCGTAGGAATTAATTTATATACAGTAGTTTCATTTCATTGCACTTGTAACCAATGTAGATCGCTACACTTGTACTTCAATAAAGATACCATCAAATTTACACAGTACATCCTCGTATATAAATGTTATCACCTGTAAACACAATCTGTATTTATTGTATACAAATTGTAAAAACAATGGCACGTCTATTTTACTGAGAAGGTTAAAAGACCTCTCAACTTTGTTTATCCGTGTAGAAAGTGGGATACATTTTAGGAGTTTTAAGCACATATCTAAAATTGGTTTTAATGCCTTACCTTATGAAGTTTTTTAAATAATATTCCGAACATAATTTCGTAATTAGTAATAACGGTTAACAAAAATGCACCTTTTGAATTAACAAGAAAACATCAAATTTGGAGGTTATAGAGGAATAACAAGGAAACGTTTCAAGAAATTAAAACAAACTGAATTCTTCAAGATTAAATTGAAAAATTGTTTATTTTGAGGGTCTTTAAATAGTAGGCCTACTCCATTTTTCGCCTCTAGCTGTCGGCCATGTTGGCTGACACTCCATAAGACCAATGTTAAATTAAAACCAAATTTTTCCTTTATTTTTGATCGGATAATTATTATAATGTTACTAATTATTTTCTAATAGCCCACTCGTTGTGGTGCCAATTTTAGAATGTTAAGTGTTGTGTACGTTGTATCCTTCCGCGTTTATCGTCGAATATAAAATAAACAGAGACGCTATGAAATGGATTTATACATTACTAGTGGACCCGGCAATGCTTCGCTATTGCTTAATTTGAAACTTTGAAAGCCTGTAATTCGTATCCCGTGTAATTCAACATCCTGTAATTCGTATCCCGTGTAATTCAACATTGGCCTAATGATTGTTACACATAATTAATAAAACAACTGATTTGAATCAAACGTTTGATACAATTTTAGGTTAGGCCTTTAAAACCTATGAAATATAATAATTCAAACATCTAATATTACAATTTAACATTATATTATTGTTACACATTATAAATAAAACAGCTTATTTGGACCAAAGGTTTAACACAATTTTAGGTTAGGCCTATTATTATAAAATCAACACACTTTTTTTTAAAGAGTTTTGAATTATCACCATAGTAATCAGAATAACACATTAATAAATAAGAATCAGCTGTTTCATCTGTTATATGGCTGCTTATGGGAGGGATGAATTTTCGCATTTTCTACCCTTTAAATTCAAAATTTTGCAAAAATCCTTTCTTAGTACGCCTCTACATTATTGGACGGATGTACCTTCCAAATTTCAAGTCTCTAGCTTTAATAGAATCGGCTCTGCGTTGATCATCAGTCAGGACATTGCATTTTATATAAAAGATTTATTGACTTTAACAAATCTCGGGTTTATTTTTACAATTGGGTTGCCGGCTAGCTGGTTGTGAGGTTTTTTTTTTTTAGTTTAGTTATACAGTATTTAACAAGAACAAATAAATATTTAATAACTATTAACAAAATGAACACTTGGCCTAATCTAGGTTTATGCTAATGAAAGATGATTGATGCTAACTTGTGTCGTGATTGAAATGGTTTACAATTTAGGACTTAAGATTAAAATAAATGGTTAATTAAAATTTCTGAATGGTTGAAGAAACGGTGACGATTAGTTGATAGTTTAGGTTTAGACGCTTCAATGTGAGGAAAATATGGAGGTCTGGTGTGAAGAAGGATGTGGACTGGAATAAACTCACCAAATTGACTGGATGTAGGTTTAATAATTATGTACTCAATATACAAACTGTTCAATTTATATTTTTTTCTGGTGGTAACTTTTATATATATAGTTTATTCTAACGCTTATTAAAATTCAGTTTGAGCTGTGCACACACTGGACTGTTACTCAAGTTGCTGCCATAAAAACTTTTACTCTCCAAAATCCCATTCTTCTTCCTCCTTCCTCTAACAATTTTCTTCTTCTCGTTTCTCAACCTTGTAAATAATTTTTATTGGTTATTTATATTGTCCTAAATAAACTTAATACTATATGGGTTTACAAACATGGTGAATGATTTTATATTAATGTTTGAAATGGAATGTGAAGGTAATGGGCTATGAGTATTTTTATTAGTGCTATCAGGGATCGGTGGTTAATGAAATGATCCCTGATATGATGTTTCTTCTGTTTGGTTTATCATCGAATTTTGGTACCATTTCATTATGAACGATATCTCATTTTAAAGCTATGGCCAATATGCATGCAAATGGCTTTTCCAAAACTAAGAAAAACATTTTGTTTAATATTTATTAACAATTTAAAACATTGATTTTTAATATTTTTTTATGTTGTCACTATTAATTATAGCGAAAAACTACCAAGCCATTCGCATGAAGAATTTTGTCCCCAAGAGTTTGGTATTTTTTTTAAACGCTATTTGAACAATTGCGGGTTTCAAATGGATTTAGGCTGAGCAATGTCCGTGTAACCTACCGCCGCTACGCTGGAGTCGCAGGTTGCTTTCTGTTTTACTAGAGCCGACCCTTAACTTCTAATTGTGTACCCAAAAAAAGTATGAAGGTCAGAAAATTAAATAACTTATCGACAAAATCAATGTCAATAGTGTACCAGTCTCGGATAAAGACAATTAAATAAAACGGAAGCTATACTGGACCACATAGACTGGACATGTTCAAGAGACTTACCTCAAAAACAATACTCGCCAAACTGAAGAAATGTCTTAGCCGATCACTCACAAATATTAATCAGATATATTATGGTCAACTCAATAAAGAAAGAGTTAAATTAGATTTTGATTTATTCACCAAAATCAAAAGAAAAATATATTTTAAATATATTTATTAAAAAAATGACATGCCCTTAATTACAAAAATAAAAATTTATATGCCCTTAGTTACAAAAAAGAATTTAATAAAAGTTTAGCTTTACAATAATTATTTTGTTGAAAAAAAAAAATTATTTAAAAGATCCCTCCCTAAAAATTTAAAAAAGCTGAAAAACCCTCCCCATTAAAAATAAATACAAAATTTATACAATTTTATTAATTATACAAAATTACAAAACTAAACATATAGTACCATGGATTTATTAATAAGTAACATATATTTTGTTGGCCAACCTTAATGCTAAGTAAAATTAAATAATAAAAATAATTGCGTTTAATGATTTGTTGAGACGTCTCTCTTATAATAAATAAAAAAAGGCTTTAAATTTCTACTGAAAATCCCTGAAGGACTGTAGTTCCAAATTTTGCTATAGCGCACCTCCCAATTAAATTAAATTACAAAAGACATATATTATATATTATAATTTTAACAAAGACAACAAAATTTACACAACCTATTCAAAAAACAATTTATAGGAAATGTTCACTGCAGATTTTAGTACAACTTTATTATATAGTTCATAGCTATTTTTTAAAAGGTAGTTGGTAATTTGAGTGTAGCTATTTCAAACACTAGGCACTGTCGCCGAAATTAAACAGTAAGAAGTTGCATTGATGGTCAGAAGGTAAAGTTTTTGTTTTAAAAGCAGAAGAACATTTCTAACTCTCCATCTTGTACCAGTTATACACTGCATGTAAAACAAAATAACATGGTTTTAGTATTTATGGTATGTTTTAAAACCAAAACATTGTGAACAGACTTTAGGCTTAAAGAGTTTGCCTTTATATTATTTTGATAAAAGTTTAACAAGCAATGTTGAGAATAAATGTTAATTGGTAAATCAAGATTTAACATAAGTTAACCTGTTAGCATTTGTCATGTTAACTTTAACTGTTACCACATGTTCATGCTCTCAACATGTTAAACTTTCAGAAAGCACATGTTCATATATTTCAGACATATTATTTGAATGATGAGTTTAAAAAGTTCTTATTTGTTTAATAAGTTACACAACTCTACTTTATGACTTTAAATTTAAAGTATTACAAAATGTATTGCAAAATGATTACATAAATTGCTTTAGCCTAGACTTAAGTTTCAATTTAGGCAGGTTACACTAATTGTATACTGATTGTACTCAAAGAAAGAAAACTTGAATTACATAGATATTAAAATATATACTTAATGAATATGAAACATTATTTATAACTAGCTGAGTACCCCGGTTTCACCCGGAGTTTATAATAAGATTTGTTAAGAAATATATTTCAGTATAACTAAAACGGCATGAGTTTTAAGCATATATTCGTAAAATGTAATATGAAACAATGAAACGTGTAGTCAGATTAGTGTACAATAATATTTTTATTTGAAACCTCAAGAGTGTAAACTAATTTTTAAACACTTCAGAATATACTATGTTTTTGGTTTTGCCACCTGGTGCTAGTATATACAGATTTTTAGGGTTTCCAACCCTTGTACATGCAACATAAAGCTGTCCATGGGCAAAACATGGTTTTGTTAAATTTATTCCGACTGTATCCATAGTTTGGCCTTGAGCCTTATTAATACTCATTGCAAAACATAATCGAACTGGGAATTGAATCCGTTTGAATTGAAATGGAAAATCTGTTGGTATTATTGGAATTTTCGGTATGAAAACACGTTCTCCCTTAAAACGACCGGTCATCACCATTGCCTCTATCACATGTGTCATTAAACGTTCCACTACCAGCCTTGTACCATTGCATAATAAAGGAGGGTCTAAGTTTCTTAAAAGTATTATTGGGACTCCTTTCTTTAAATGAAGAATATGCGGGGGCACTCCAGATACGTCTATAGAATTCAAAAATTCTACTGGATAGTTGACTGTGTCCTCGTCTTGAACGACCGTATCTACCGATTTGTATTCATAATTCAGCCCTGGAATTTTTTGTAAGAGATCATAGTTTATTTTATTGACTTGTTCATTTTTTGGTGCCAATATACACCGCTGGCTCAGCCAGTTGGTATCTTCAAAGTTGATCTCAACATTAGGAAAAACAAATTCTTTTAGCTCGTCTTCTGTGTTAACCAGCTGGCCACCAATTGAGGTGGTTAATATGGTTCCATCTGATTTGTCTTTAGGTAATTTGTCTTCACCAACCTTTAAAAGAGTTTCAGAAAAAATAATTGATTCAAAAATACCAGTTTGTTTTGCTCTCATGTTTGTGCTCAAGTGTAGGTGTTGAATCTTTCCCCACAAATACGACATTTTCAGACATGATTGTAATTCATCAGCTTTTGTGCCACGTGGTACAATAGGTAGAGTTTGCCTAAAGTCTCCAGCTAACAGCAGTGTTATTCCACCCATTAATTCCTCATTTTTTCTTAGATCTTTTAATGTTCTGTCAAGTGCTTCTAAAGCAGATTTATGAGACATTGAGCATTCATCCCATATAATTAGCTCACATTTTTGTAATAACTTTGCTTTTCCTGAGCTTCTACTGATATTGCAAGTGGCATTTTCAGTATTTGCTAAGTTAAGTGGAAGCTGAAATACGGAATGGGAAGTTCTGCCTCCATTCAATAAAGTTGCGGCTATGCCTGAAGAAGCAACTGCGATAGCAACTTTCTTTTCAGATCGTATTTTTGCCAGGATCATGTTCAACAAAAATGTTTTTCCAGTTCCCCCTGGAGCATCTAAAAATATTATCTTACTGCAACCTGAAAATACTGCATTAGTAACTTCATCAAACACAATTTTTTGCTCATTATTAAGTTTAGTTTCATTTTCCAACATGTATGTCAAAAGTTCATTTTGATCATAACTTGTTTCTCTTAATATTTCTACACACACCTCAGGAAATGATTCTCTATTTGGGCGTGGCAAACCAAATAGAGTAATGTCTGTAGATCCTAGATCTCTTAATTTGTCTTCAATTAGAATTAGAGTTTTGTTGAAAATCTCTTCTGTGAAGGCAATGGTCAATTCTGGATCTAGGTGTCTCAATTCTTCCAAAATATCTTCCGCCATGTTAGTTTTGAACTTTTCCCACAACTGAAGAGGGTTTGAAATTCCACAAACATGAAGCATTACAGCAAATAATGACCTTAATTTCTTAGGCGAGTCACCCGCAGCTGCCTCCTCTAGTGTTTTCTCCCAATGAGCATCGTCTTCAAGTAAACCCCTCATCTGACATGCCTGGCGAAAGGTTTCACAAACTGTACCATCAAATGTTTTCAAGTCACTGAAACTTGTTGGCCCTTTTACATCATGTAGAAGTAATCTCAAGAAAAAACATTCTGAATTAAGAGGATGTACTGTATATATGCGACCTAACACACAGCTTTCTTTTATACCTTCAAATTCAGGTACAGGATGGCCTACTTTTCTTTTTTGCCAGGATTTGTTGGTCTTGTTCCATGTGTAATATCTGGGCACCTCATAGTAATACAGTTGTTTAGCAAAGTCATCATTCTTACAAAGATTAAAGAAGCTTGTCAAAGTGGTATCATTTTGTTTTTCCATTTGTTGTTCTACGTGTTCTTCAGTAAAGTAGACACGTTGTCCGTTTTCTAAGTGTACACTGAGGTGGACTACAGGAGGATAGTGTTCGTGTACTGTAAAGTTGAAAATTCTCCAAAAAGCTTCGTTAGTGCTTATATATCTTCCAAGTTCGTAGGATTGGATTTCATCATTCATATTTTGTGGATTTTCATTTTCTGTGTCCTTCAAATGGAACACTGCCATATCAGAACCTTTGTTGACATACTTGCAAACATACTTTATTGACTTGACTGATGCACAAAACTCTACATTTATATGTGAGTCAAACATACGGCTTAAAATTGGTGAATATGGAACAACCCACCTATTGTCAACGTCAACATCCATACCTTTTACTTTAATAGTTGCACAGCACCCACCTTCATATGGGGGTCTCCTTTGATATAATGGATATCCACCATTGCTGCATTGTGTTTCATTAATAAACTGTCGAGGATACTGTTTGGTGCATTTCCCATCTTTCATACATGGTGACCTAGGGTTGATAGCACCACAGGGCCCATGTAACATATGTTTTGTCACAATTCTGTATAGCTCTGGGTCTGTTTCCGAGTTAGGAAGTTCAGCCGAAATAATGCTATTGACTTCCTCCATGTGAATCTTTTCATGTAGCCATAAAAGTAAATGGACATGAGGTAAACCACGTTTTTGCCACTCAACTGTATACATGTAGCATTGCACACTTCCAAATATTTTACCTTTAAAAATTACATTCATGAGTGATTTTATCTTCAAATGAAAGACTCTGGCAATCAAATCGTGTCTATCATGAGGTTTCTGCCCTTCGAACAAATTATCAGTAATATCCTTCCATTTTGGATTGCAGGTAAATGTAATAAAAAGGCTTGGACGACCATAATTTCTTACATACGTTATTGCATCTTGCGTCTTCTCGTGCATATAGCGAGGACTGCCTGTGAAGGAGGAAGGGAGAATTACTAAGCGGCCCAAATTCTCAGAATTGCCATCATTATTTATTGAGTCTTTTAAATGAGCGTACTCGTCTACTCTTAGCTTTTTCTGATTCAATCTAATATATCTTAATCTTTCAGCTTCAATCTTTGCATACATGTCAACTGCAAACTGATGCAATAGAGTCTTATAATGAAGCATCAGGTTGAAATCATCAGCTCTTACCATGAACCTATATGAGTAAAAGTCCATCGCTGATATTCTCTTTTGACATTTTTCACCAGTTACAGGGTTTGTTTGGAACAGGTTGAAATGATACCCATCATCCCCTTGCCACATAATCAATGGATATTGTAAAGAGTCGTAGGCTCGATGTGTCTCTGCTATTCTTTGAAGATTTCCAGACCTTAACTGCAGTACTATATCTCGTTTTTCATGTTGTTCTCCAACTAAAAGTACAGCGACTTCTGAAGTCGTCGGGTCGTTAAACCTTCTACGGTGCTCACCCTCTGGTACTCGATCTGCGTCTATGACGATTTTGCAATTAGGGGTTACTCTTTCAACGGCTAGTTTGAAGCTTTTTACATATGCATTATGATGATGTAACATTTCCTGCAGTTGAATCACTGTTTCAATTTTAGTCGTAGGAATATATTTTTGCCTTGTTTCGGCCTGTTTGTCCATATCAGATATAAAGTATATCTGAATAAATTTCGGCTCTTCGTTTTGCTCAGGTAACAGACTCCCAATCAAATGATAAATTTGTCCCTGAACTTTGAATGAGGGCATAAATCCTTCTTCCTGTATTTGTTTTGAAGTTCCGAAAGAGGTCATTTGAAATAAGGAGTTATACGCCCTAATGTTATTCTGAAATTCTTTTGCTTCTGAATTATTCCATAAAAGTAAACTATTTAGAGGCTCAGGTGGAGCACATAGTGTCGGCAGGGACGTTTTCCCATTTCTACAGCATAATCCAGGCGCTTCGCCATTCCATTTTATTGATTTGCAATATTTACAGGTTATGTTCATCTGCCCTATAGATACCAAATCATCATTTGCATAATTTACGTTTGGGTCATAATTAAATGCCGCTTTCTCTCTTCCGACCCATTTCTTATTTCTAACAGTTTTTGAGCGTTCATTGTCCTTTGTCCTCCTAATGTGTGATTCTTCAGCTGTTTCGTTGGTTCTTCTTTCGGCAGTACGGGTTTTATTTCTTTTTCGCCTCAAGTCCGATTCATTAGTAGATTCGTTTTTCCGTTTGTTTTCCATATATGCCTTGTTTTTTGCATTTCTTTTTTCTTTGTCATCAGGCGTCTCAACAGTTGCTCTACACAATTCCATATTTTCTTTATTTTGTTTATTTCTCCTTTGTTTTTCCTCAGAGGTTTCAATTGAGCCTCTAAATACATTAGTTGCTGCTTTCTTTTTCAAAAGTTCTTTTCTCCATGATTGTTTCACTTTCTTTCTTTTTATTTTATTTACTTTTCCTGTTATTTCTGCTTTTCCAGGCGATTCTTCTGTTATCATATCCACTTCAGAGCTATTAGGTTGTTTTTCTTGAAGGAAAGTAAAGTGTCCTGATCCATCCATGGAATCTCCAGTAAATAATAAATTGTATGACTGGGAGGCATTATCCGGACTTGAAAATGTTATAGGAGGCTGATTTATCTTGAAAACTGTAATATTAATATTATACAGAATGCATGCTGCAAGAATTTCAGGTCCTCCTCCATATACCTTATCCCTTGACATATACTGAAAATATGATGTTGCATCCTTTAAATTATTTCCTACGTATGTGTCGTCACCGCTTATGAAGTTGGAGAATTGGTCCCAATTAGATGTAATAAATTCACAAATTTCTGATCGGACTTCTTCTGATGTGGTTATGATTCCATAAAGTATTAAAGAAATACAGCTAAAGAGACAGTTTCCATCCCCTGGTATTTCAATTTTCTTAAACTCGTTTGAACAATGTTTAAACATTTCAAAAATATATCAAAACACATACAAACTCAACACAACACAACACGTACACACACGTATCATCAAAAAACGTATTATAGCACTCAAATGTTTAGTTGACTAACAGTTGTAAACAAATAACTGTCAGCTATCAGCTGACTAAAATTTCCATAAAAATTTCTTAAAAACATACTCATGTATTATAGTGAATCGTAAAATATATTAGAACCATCAAAACGCTATTTGAATTTAAAGTCAATAATATCACTTTTTATAATGTTTTTGATACCTATATATTTTTTATAAGATCCATAATTGCAAAGGTATTATAAATTCCATGAACATAATTTTATATAGTATATTTGTATTGCTGTTTTACCCATATGTCTAATTTAGGTGCCAGTGCACTTAAATTTTTAGTTGACTAAAAGTTGTAAACAATAACTGTACAAATACTGAACAATCAGCTGACTACACCTTTCATACAATTTTCTTAAAAACCTTCTTATTTATTATAATGAATCAGAAAATGTATTACAAACATTAAAATGCTATTTAAATTAAAATCAATAATATCATCTTATAAAATGCATAGTTGCAAAGATATTATAAATTCCACGAATAAAATTTTATATGGTATATTTGGATTGCAGTTTAACCCATATGTCTAATTTAGATGGCAGTGAATTAAAATAAACAGTATATACCACAGCTGTGTTAGTTTAATAGCAGACAAATGTTTTGATTTTTACGTCTTTTTCACTCCATAAGATTAACATTGCATTTTTTTGGGTGCCCGTGGGTCAAAGCCCTAGAGGAAATACAAAAAACTAAGACATAGGTGCAAAACTACATTACCTAAGGAACATTTCCTGAAAATTTCATGGCTTAACTCTCTATAATTTGTCCGTACGGCGACCCACACACACACACACAGATTCTCAGTTTTATTTATAAGGATATTAAATGTAAGCCTAACTTGATTGGCGATAACTTACAAGGTTTGATAAGCATGAACACTAAGACATTTGATTTGACGATATAGTTAAGACACTAAGACATACCTGGATTTTGTTGAATAGGCTTTAAGTATAAAGCATTTTATATTAACAACGCACTGTCGTTTAAATAAACCACGACTATAACATTTACAAAAGTATTACAAGAACGGCATTACGAACTAACGCATGGCGTCGGTTGTCTTGAGTGACAAAGGAAAAAAATGGCTACCTTAACAGAATCACATGCCTTGTCTAAGGTTGGTCACATGACTTATTGAGCACGGCAGCTTTAACAGCTGACGTCTGTAGAGTGGTGCTGCCTTACGGGCTAAAAAGAGACTACTAGAACGCTGCATAAGGTCGGTAAAGCAGAATGCATTACGTTGTTTTTGACGAAAGTAAGATTTAGATGGCGCGGAAATTGAATAACGGCACAATAGCCAGAACCTACGAAGACACGAACAAAGGCGAATTGATTTAGTTATCTATATAGTACTTTGAAAGTTTTAAGAACACTTAGTAACAATTCCTTTTTCTTTCCTACAGTTCCCCGCGTCCTAAGAGAACACACAGTAGCTTTTCCTCTTATTGCAAACAACAACAAAAAATAAGTTTATTAGCAGCCCCCAAACACGGAAGAAATGGTTCGGATTGAGGAATTTACTCAAAACTACCTGCCTAACAAGCATGCGCACCCATGCCCATTGGCAGAGGGAGGCCACCCCCCACCTCCTAGGGAAAGGAAAATATGTATATTATTAATTTTATTATAGTCAGGTAATTTTCTTTTAAGAGAATTATTTAAAAGTCAGTATTACATAGAAGTGGTTTAGCACTATATCAAAGCCCACTAAAGAATACCGTTGAGGGACGGGCTTGTGTACACCGAGATCTTGAACGCTCCAATCGCCGTAGTGCGACGTTGTCACGTTCTTCCCACGCTTCTAACTGACTTCTTCTGACTCAATGCATTTATAATTCTTTAAACTGTGCCATCAAGCCTCGAGCGGTAAATACCAGGAGTGTTCGAGGCTAGTAGATATGGCAACGCTGCGCGCCCATCCTATTGGCCGCCTTGCAACGGTATTCTTTAGTGGGCTTTGATATAGAATACGTTTTAAATAAATGTTATGTACCGTTTGATTTTACATATACGTATTATATTTTTTTACAATAGTTCAAGCATGAGCTGCTAGGGCACTACTTGGTACGGTCTCTAGACGCGGCGTAGCTTTATTTATTCATTGATGGTGTAAAGGTACAGACTCAATGCTGTGTGGGTTAATATTTCTACTGAACAGTTAAAAAGTTTCCCAAATTTTAAAAGTTTTCTGGGGGAGGTCAACAAATTTCCCCGGACCCCTTTTTCCGAAGGAGAGGAGGGTACTCCTTAATCCCCATACCCCCATCCTAGCCCTCCGTAGAAAATATCACATGGGCGCCCTTGCTAGATGCTAACAAGAAGGGCTCAGATAAGGTCTTGTCCAAATGGTTTTGATAAGGAGAAATGAGACCAAATTTGGAAAAAGGTAATTCAGTCTGCCAAAGAAAACTGCATCACGATCCCGAACGATAGTAGTGATGAAAGTCAAACCACTGATATGAGCCTACCGTAAAGCAGGAAATGGCGGAGGGTACTGTCTAGTAGACTTGACAGCAATGTTGTCACTACGCTAGTTGGACAGAGCTTCAGACAATGTCCAAAATCCTAATGTCAATGGGAAAGGGTCGGCGGCAACTGCTAAACTGTTTACTTCCGGACAAGTTTTTTACCACCCAATTCTTGACATTTTGTTAGCAGAAATGAAAACAAGGTTTTCAGAAGACTGTTTGAAACTGGCAACTTCTTGTGACCAGTTTTAGTGTTTAAATGTTGAAAAAAGTGTTTTCTTCATAAACAGTTATCTCATAGCAAGTGTTAATGTGAAATCGCAGAAAGGGGAAATGCAAATCGCAAATCTCGTTATGCGAAAAAAAGGACACTGAAAATGTTTTAATAAATTTGGAAACCTCCTTACTGAGAAAAATTATTCTAGCTCTGATTGAAAGCGCCAATGATAGAACTTACCCTAACCTGTATAAGATGATGTATATTGCATTTACTTTGCCATCCAACAGCACAACTTGTGAACAGACATTTTCAGCTATACGAAGAATAAACAACTGGCTGAATGAAGAATGTCTATCAGACTTGATGGTTCTGTTTTCGGAAAGTGATGAAGGCCATGGACTATGACAAACTTGCAAATTTGTTTCTCTCGAAAGGGTGACGAAAATAAGGTACATTGGAACAAAACATTAAATGTAATAAAACATTAGATATTAATGAAGCAGTAATAACTCAAATTACTCAAAAGTAGTCTTTTGATTCAAATGTTTTCTTGTGAAGTTTGTATTTTTAACAAATTCACTTAATCACGTTTGTCATGCAACAGTTATGTACGCTTTTAGATTCCTTAGTTCTTTATTAACCAACTTCACAAAACGACTCAAGTTCAAAAAATATTCCAAACAATCTTCTCAAAAAGCCAAAAAATGCTTCATTGGTCTATTATGGTTAATAATAACACAAATGAAATGTTACTTTTAAAAATTGTAATGAGCTGTAACTTAAAATACGAAAGGATTAGATAAAAGGAATATGCTACCTTTTAGCCCTAAAAACGGACCATTTAAATTGGGTTTTGGTGTTTGAATTTGGTATTCAAATACCTCATACCTTCCGGTGAGCTCGCACCCCCAGATATCAAGACCTAAATCTACCCATGTTCTCAAGGCTAATCTGTTCAAACTAGAAGCAGTCTAACTTTGTTTCTCGGATTGATGGTAAACTTGCACATTGTAAATTGTCAGTCAGCAAGAAGGTGAAAGCATAGATCATGAATAATAAATAGATCTTGCATCCACACGGCAGCAGTGTGGCGAAAATTAGGTTGTCGGGAAAATAGTGCATGATCGCGCCGCGAGGTAGTGCTAGGGAAAAATCATTGGTGTTTCACACAGCTTTCGTCGTTTCCCCAATAGATAGCGCCACTATCGTCGAATTTCCAGTGGAACGAAATATTGCATTGGATCGGAGTTCTATTAGGTTATACAAATACAGTGGTGAAAGGTAATTCCACTAGGAGGAACAAAGACAACATCGATAATCGATGAGACATACAAATTATGCAAAGGACATTTTTTACAGTCAGGAGTAGAAACATTTTTACGAAGAGCTGCATGGAGTATTTAAAAAAAAAGGAAGAAACTAATTCCAGAAATAAATTATTTCCAAAAACTATCAAAGACCATGGATGACATTCATCGATCCATCAACGCACTAGAGGAACTACTAAAAACAATAAAAAAGAAATAATTCTGCTGGTAAATTATAACATTATTTGTTTATTTGTTATTTTACTAAATAGCACATTCCTAAACGCTAAGTCTTCTGCTAGATGCTACTAAAGAGCGTGGAGTTTATTCTGCCCAAGTTAGGCTACTCATTTTGTGGGGTGGACTTAAATGGTTCTTTGCTCATTTTACTCATAATCTTTAACTATGCAACCATTTTATTAGTTACTTTGCTCAGTATATAAATTTCCCGAATTTAGTCTTTCAAAATGCAACTAAAAAGTAACTTATACAATACCTAGTTTGCTTTTTAAGGAAAGGTCAACCCATTTACAGTAAATATCCTCATGTATTATTTCTCAAAGGTGTTTTTTTTTTTTGGCAAAGCCATACCTAGCTTAATTCTTCATCAAAATTAATGATTCAAACATCATTTTAAAGCTTATGTTTCCCGCTATTGACGAAAATAGACAAATAGCTTAAAACTAACGTTTCGTTTAAAAAAATTGGTAAAAAAACTTTCCAATGAAAGTTCTTATGATTCCTAATGAAAGCGCCATCTATTACCAATTTGTTTAACAAGCATGACAGCTGTTAGTTAGATTGTTTACATTCTATAAAAATGCAAGTGTATTATATTATAACGCAAATCAATTAAATTAATTCAACGTAAAGCGCTATATATTTTTATAAACTGTTATTTATAAACTAACGTAAATAAATAAAGGTAATTAACTGAATTAAATCAACGTGTTCAATCAGGTAAGTGTAGGCGTACTTCTAAGTTGCGAAATATTCGCACGGGTCAGCTAGTAATTTATAAATATAAACATGTTGAATTAGGCCTATATATGCTAAAATAATCTATAATATTGAACTTTATTTAAACTACTTGCATTAAATTTGTTTTTGGCATGTAGCAATCGAAAAGTAATTTTTTAGTCACAGATCGTATCCTTCGCATTTTCTTCATAAGCTATTTAGTTTATTGTTTATTATGATTTTCATATTGCCATTGGAAACGTCAGAAACAGATGTGTTGGAAAAATAATTCAGTAGCATGTCATAACCTAAAAGTTGTTAAACAATTTGCTTTTAGTAAGTTTTTAATTTAATTTTGTTAATATGTTAAACTAATATATAACTCTATCTATTACCATAGTACAATATCTGAAAATGATGTGTGAAATGTAAATATATTATTCTTGAATAGCGTAAGTGTGTTTGTAATTTTGAAATACGATACTGATTATATTAATCTGTTCATAACGTGCAAATAATTCATAACATGACTGTTTTGAGAAAATACAGCGCACAGCCTATTATTTGTAGCCTACATAAGTATAAAATTCAGTTTTCACCTGCACTTCATAGGCCTATTTATTGTGGTAAAAGTATGAATTTATGCATAAAGAAGCTCCAAGAAAAACTAAGAACAGTAAACATAAATTTACCTACAGGGACTACCTAGTCACTTTTTGTAGTTTGTAAACTATAGACATATTTATAAATATATCCCTAAACATTAATTTATGTTCCGCCTAGACAATTTAACATTCAGAGTGGCATTTCAACGTTTAGAACGGAATAGACAGAAACACTTGGCGCATATTTACTATTCGACCCTCGGCTGACCTACGGCAACAGAAATGCAAGAATAATAAAACAAAAATAGCCAAAAGTCCTAACTTATAGTGTTTAGTCACAGTATGTTTACCTATATTCAACTTTTAACAGTAGAATGTAAAACGTCTGCAAAAATACCAGCCGAGGGTTGAATAACAAATGTTCGCCAAACTCTTACAGTAGTTTATAAATAAAAGCATATACATAGACAATACAACATTTATGCTTAAAATAGGCCTACATATAAAAATATGAACTGTCTAAAGAACAAAAACAAAACAGCTAGGCCTAGTAAACTTAGTCATCATCTTCTACATAATTGTTTTCACCATCGAAGTACTATGCATAAAGCTGTATATAGGCCTAGGCCTAGCCTATAGCATATATTATTTACCTCAATATGTTTCCAAATGGTGACAATGTGCAAAGGTGCAATGTTTCTTACCACTAGATCTAAGCCTACTTACTATTCTGATACTCGATAGGAAGTTAAGCCGTAATATAATTGCCTTCTTTTTTAAATTTACTAATAAGTGCCTGCAAGACAATTTTTAGAATAATATGAAAAGTGGGTTATGCAATATTTTGGAACATTAGCAGATTAGTTTTATTAAAATATTATAAAATAATACTAAAAATAACCAGCCTGACCTAACCTGTCATAGGTTAAATAATTGTTCTTTGTATTTTTGCTTCAGTCAGACTACCAGTATGTCCATTATGATTTACAAGAATTTAATTATATGTGATTTTTCTTACTATTTTGTAATGTTTGATTGTTTTATAAGTTATTATTTCATCTTTTAAAATAAGAAATGAAGTGCTGAATAACAGCAGCTGCACATTTATTAAAAATCTGTATCTTTTACTAATTAAAAACCTTTTTATTTATTGAAACAATTAAATTTAATATACAAGGGTCTTTTCTGTTATATCCCCGCATTTACAAACTATTTTCTATATGCAAAAATAATAATAAAAAAATACCTAAAAGGTTCTAACCTATTTAGTCACAGTATGTTTACCTGCATTCAACATTTAACAGTAAAATGTAAAACAACGTCGTTGTCTGAAAAAATATTATGCTCGAGTCGAATAGTAAAGTTACGTGTTTGCGATAACCCTTATCTAATATTAACAAAAACTGGAAACTTCCTTCCTTTTATATGTTATGGAGTACCGGTAGTTATAAATAGTTATTTGGACATTCCCGATTAATCATCATTCTATAGAAATTAGTTTGAGAATAGCAAATAGTTTGTAAATGCGGGGATATAACAGAAAAGGCCCATATACAATTAGTGAAAATAAGTTTCGTGTTTCTAATTTGAATGCTAGTAATGTATTATTAATTATTATTATTATTATTATATTAATCAATAGATCTTCTATGTTTCTGTTGCAGCAAATAGACAGATAGGACAAATATTTAATTCCTTTTTTCAACAATGAGTGTTACATTAAGCCTTAGAGTATCAGCAGACAAGAGGAAACCTTCAACCAAACATAGTAATGGAAAAGAAGAAAGTAATATTAGCCATATAATACAAAAACTAAGTAAGAGAGATATTATTATTTTGTCCATAGTTAGTTTTTAATTGTTTAAACTAAGTTATAACATAACATTTTGTCATAATAAATTTTGATGATAACTTCATCCTTCCGTCAAGGGTATAGGAGATGCTGGAGCAAGGTTGCATGAAACATTTGTAGGGAATAGATTTGTTCCATCCATAAAAAATTTCTTAATGTTTCTTAATGATATTTGAGGTGTTGTTTGAAAGAGGAAGGTCCAAATTGCTGAAATAGTTTGAGCAGAATTAAATTCAAATCATTGGGTCCTTTCTGATTTTACCTTTATTCAAATTCGCAAAATTAATGCTGAACTTGTCTTATGTAACCTATCTTATATTAGTTAACTTAGACATGTAATCCATAATAATCTTATCAAGGAAAAGATAAAATACTTTTTTGTTAATTTATAACATATGATTTTTATTTCTTCAGTTATGATGAATTTTTCACTTAAACATTTGCAGCTATGACCTATGTAAACAGCCTTTCATTATAAAAAGTAACTGTAGTATTATAAGCAAAATAACATTTATGTTGATATCCTGGATTGAAACAGAAAATATCTTACATCCAAAGAACCCACTGCCATGCTAAACATGTTAAAATCTTTAAAGTGAACCACTATACCCCATGGTTACAATAGAAATAAGTATTACACAATGTTTTATTAAACTGCAGTATGGCATACAAGTTTTATTGGTTTATTGTAATAAATACAATTATTACTTTCTCCACCCTATACGTAGTATATGGAGAAAGTATTGTTTTCGTAAAAATGTTCGAATTTGAATTTTCAGTTGAATTATCTGTTTTGGTGCTCCCAGAACCCTAAAAAATTGTTTAGTGCTATTATTTGTGTTGGTGCTCCCTGAACCCAAAAATATTTTTAGTGGAATTTTTTGTTTTGGTGCTCCCTGAACCCAAAAAAGTGTTTTTAGAGTGGTGTCTGTCTGTCAGTCTGCCTGTATGTATACACGACCAGAGAGGACACTATTGGTCCGATTTTCATGAAATTTGGTATGTAGGTACTAAACCCTAATATCTCCAGGCATTTTTTTCATTTTTTGGAATTTGTAATTTTTAAGGGTAATTTACCCCTAAAAACCCATAAAAAACGACAAAAATGCAAATTTCTCAAAAACGGCTCTAACGATTTTGATCAAACTTTCAGTATTTATAGTGCTTAAGATGCCAAACAAAATGACACCACCCGCTTTTATCAAAACTTCGACGTTTTATAATTATGGGGAAATGTTTAAAAATAAACAAGTTTGTGTTGTCAATCTAGCATCGCAGCAGCGGCTGCACGGGGTAGCACCATGGTAGCGTGCATGGCCAGTAATTCAAAGGTCGCGCGATCGAATCCCGCCTGGGACAATAATTTTTTTTATACGATTGACGTAGTTAGAATATTATTTTTTTGGTTTGTTCTAAAAAGTAGTAAATAAAATGATTAAAAACAATATTACTTTGACTACAGTAAGTTGGGAGAAAGTTTGTGTCAGTTAACTGGTACCGTTTATTTTAATAATGTGACACATTTTGTTCAATTTCGTATTTAGTTTTCAGAAATGTTTCGGAGAATCAAATTAAAAGTATGCTAACATTAGTACACTATAACGGTTTATTACCCACAAATTAGTTAGTTTTATTGTAACCCTGTCGTCTTCTTACATCATTGTTTACTGTCTACTTATTGCTTTGTGTAGTGTCAATACTAAAACTAAATGAAGAAGAGGGCATCATAAAAATTGTACAGCTTTGATAAGAAATTGAAATTATTGTAGGGTTGATCTAAGCTGAATTAATATTATTTGTTAAATACATTCTTTCTTACATGTAGAAAAATAACATTTTAAACAAAGAAGAAATAATAACGAGATAAATTTATTTAAAAGCGTTGTTTGAAAGTAAATCCACTTTCCATGTGTATGGAGAAAAGTTTATGTCATGGAATCCTAAGTATTTTCATTATCGAATGATTGGTGTTTTAAAATTATTTGGTTAACGTGGCAACCATTTTGACAATTTCCAATCACCAATTTATCAAAATCGTATTTCATTATGTTTAATATAAAAATCAATTTGTTTTACCTTTAATCAAATTGAGAAATGATTGTAGCTAATAAGTTATATTTTATACTAGCTGACCCGGCAATGCTTTGCTATTGCTTAATTTGAAACTTTGAAAGCATGTAATTCGTATCCGTGAGGGCCGATGTAAATTATAATGGGATTCTGCTCATTGCTTGATTTACCTAACCTAAAATTATATTCATTTTTTGATCCAAATCAGTTGTTGATCAAAATCAGCTGTTGATCAAAATCAGCTGTTTTAAGCTTTTTATACGAACAGCTGTTTCTGATAAAATCAAAAGAAATATTTCTTCTTCTTCCTTAAGATTGACCTTCCATAAGATTAACATTGAAACTTTGAGGGCCACTGGGGCGTAGCCCTAGTGTCCTAGGACTTTGGTAAATGGCCTAAAACCTTCCCAGGGTTAACCTGTGTTACTATGCAAAATTTCAAAGCAATCGGATGGACGGTTTGGTAACGCATAAAGGACAAACATACAGACAAACGTACAAACATACATTGAATTTTATATATATAGATGAAAATGTTTTCAGTGAATATTAATTACACTAAATATTATGAATTTTTATTGCATATTGCCATTATTGAAATAATATAAATTGATCATATTTTATAGGAAATATTCCCAACAATGGCTTTACAGAGCACCTAAATGAACTGCAAATATGTACAAGTATTGATAAGCAGCTAGCCATTCTCAAAGAGGTAAGTCGAACTAACTCGCCATTTCACACTTTAGTTGTGTGCAAGAAGGCAGATAATTGCATTGCTGTAGCTTGACAAGTTAGAAAAAAATGTATGGTGTTTGTGCTAATGAATTACCAACTTAGGCTATGAACAGTAAGTTAATATCAATCACATAATATAAGTGCAAAACTGACTCTATGTAACAGTGGATCTTTTATATTAACTAAAGTAACTAAATTAATCGAAATAAAATAAGCTGCATTGAATAAATTGTATACTTATACATCATTAGGCAAAAGTGAGGGAAACACCATGGTAAATACTATTGAAGGATGGGATACTAGGCGCATATAACTTGGGGATCCTTTCTAAAGTTATTAAAAGTAACTCTTGAAATATTTGTAGTTGTAAAACATATTTAAAGTGCAACCCCTTTGGAGTTATAAGTATTTTAAAGGGCGTAATATAAAGAGAAAAAATAATGTGTTCTTATCTGAAAGTAATATATTATTATTATGTTAAGATAACGATTATAACTACAGTGTGCTCAAAAATTTAATTTAAGCCCCTTTAAAAAGGTTTTTCATCCAACATTCAAATAATAGCTTTGGATTTGCTCCATTAAAATATTAGAAGGGGCACGGTGAGAGATGGGTCTAGATTTTTACATGCATGTGTGATAATTATTGTTAAAGCCTAACCCATATTACATCATTTTATTGCTTTTTAAAAGGCAAATCAATTTGGGTAAGTTTGAGTTTAATATTATCTTCATTATTGATAAACGGGCAAAGTTTTAAGAAAATAAAAGAAGAAATTGAGAGTTACAAAAACTTATCAAATAAAAGTAATGCTTTGTAGCAAACTATTGTGAAGATTTTTGAAAAATGGGGTTTAAAAACTTCATTACATAATTAGAATTAAAAAAAAACCTGAAAGTACTAACCTATGCTATTTAGTCACAGTATGTTTACTTAGTTGAGTTGCCTAAACTGTTTGTTTCTACACAAAAAAGAATAAGAACAATCCGGCAACGCTGGGAGAACGTTGAGAAAAACATGTCGGCACTTTACAATGTAAATTTCCATAATGAACTTTTGATTTGAAAGTTTTTAATGTTGTACTTGTTGAAGATGGTTAAATATTGGTTTCCCGGCCGGCATCAGTGAAGTGTATAAATACTATATTTATTAAGAAAAAAGTTTAGGTTTGTGTATTTATAGTAGTTTTGATTGACTAATTCTTACGTGTTTGCTGTATGTGAAGTGATTTATTTTGTTATAATTATGTGAAATATTGCGGAAAAATCGAAACTTAACCTATATAATTTCAACTTTTATTTCTTTCATAACTCCTACAAATATTATTTCCGGGGAAAAGTTTTGTTGTTTTTACAATCAGTTAGATGTGTTCTTTCATATTATATCAAATTCCTTTAGAAATCGATTGACAAGTTAGTTTCCCGGCATCAGTGAAGTGTATAAATACTATATTTATTAAGAACAAAGTTCAGGTTTGTGTATTTATAGTAGTTTTGATTGACAAGTTAAAGTAAACAAATACCATTATTGCTAATGGTCAAGAAACAATGGATAGCCAATTTGAATACTTAATTTGACAAAGTAATACATTTGAATTACTGTTCTTATGTTTATCATTTTGTTATGAATGATCATATTTCTCAAACTTTAAAGACCAACTGTACATTTTAAAACCTTGATTCTTTTCTAGCCTAGCCCTAATATTTGAATGGACAGTTTCTTATTCCAAAGAGAGCTATTTATTATCCTATTTAAGGTTTCTATGAGTTGCAATGTTATATCTAAAACTAAAAATATTAAGGGCACTAAACCAAACCAAAAAATTGATTCCCAAATTGAGCAACGACACACATTTGTGACACATTGACAAACCGGCGACACACATACATTATGCTGGTGGTGGGGAACTTATAGACCAATGATCTGTATGTGTGACGCTTACGTTATTTGGTTCAATAAGCACTCGCAATCTCTTGGTATAGTATTTTGTCTTAAGTGTTGTATATTTTATACACAAGTGGGTAGTTTGATCTCGGTTCAGAATTTTTGTGATTTCTATAAGTAAAGCTTGTATATATTCTACTATGCCAAAGTTAAAATCTAATTCAAAAAAAATCTCAGATACTTTAGGTATGCATTGTGAAATAAAATAAATTTGTAATACGGTAATGAATTGTGTTTAGTCATTACAATTATCTAACAAGATTTACATAATACTATTATATTCTTTACTGTCACATATTTATGACAGTCAGTTAAAACATTTTACATGTTAATAATGCCACCAGTATTAAATTTAATAAAAAAAAATATTTTTAGATTTCATAATGAATATAATACTTCATATAGATATACGTAGGTTTCCTATTACTTTGATTGATTTTAGATAGTGTACAACAAAAAATTGTTCATCTGTGTTTAAAATTGATTTATTATACATAGGTATTTAGGAAGTTATTGGGTCAGTGAAATAAATGTGACAATCGGTGTTAAACTGACTATTTGATCATTTTGATACATAATATTTAAAAATGTTGCAGTAATATGTTTACATTCTTCCACTACCAGACTTGTCTTGTTGCCCCATCCCCTCCTACACTAAGGTAAAAAATTTGACTTCAGCATTGCTGGCTTTAATTAACTTTCATTGACATGATAAATGAAGCATACAAAATTTACTTTAGACAAAAATACATACATTCATTATCTATAATTTACTTTTTCTTATCGTGTACTCTTTCAATAGTTTTTTGTAACAAATAATTACCTACTATTTTATCTTTTTGTTGAGCATATAGAATTGTTTTTATTAATATAAACTAGTAAGAAACTAGTATAAAAAATCACAGTATGATTAATTAGATACACATCAGAAATACATCGTTTAAAAAACAAAATTAAGGAATACTTATCTAGGCCTACATAACTATGCTGACAGAGATTTTTAACTCAGTAAATGAGTAAAATTATAAGGATTATGTACGTCTATTTGTTAACATGTAGATAGATCAAATGATTTTGAAGTTATTAATATTATAGTAAAGAAATAATTAATAGAATATGTTTATGTTATACGAAGATGTACGAATGATTCCGAAGTTAAATGAATATATCTCTTCTTTAAATTTGTATAAACAAATATATTGATGATAAAAGGCCCAAACTATAATCTACATTGGGTTTGTATATTACAGGTGATGGGTAAAATCAGCTGTGTTTGGATGTAGGAATGTTTCTGATGAAGTTAAAGGAATAGGTATCTTTTCTTTAAATTTGTATTAAAAAATCTCTAGACGACAAAAGGCTGTATTTATATATAGTTGATAGCCTCAAACCAAATATTATAATGTACATTATAGCATATATTAGTTATTTAGCTCATATTTAAAAAAAATCAACTTCACAAAGACATTATAATTGTAACACTTACAGCCATGTAACAGAAATACTATATGAAGAAAATAAACTAATAATACCCATAATGACTAAAAGCATAGAGGTTTGGTCTGAATAAAATGAAAGACGCAATATATCATAATAAACATCTATAATTCTTATATATATGTATAAATTCTTTTGTGACGCAAAATAGTTAAAGTAAAATCATTTAAACAAAATAAAGTAAAGAATAAGCAGACTATGAATAAATAAAGTAAAAAAGCAGACTATTAATAAATAAAGTAAAGAAGCAGACTTAAAATATATCAATTAATAAGAGTGTATAGCGTGTATGAACTGTATGAAAAGTTATTGACAGTTGAAAATAAGTGCGTATTGTAGAACGAACGGTTAAGAGAGACAGGTGAATGATTGCGTAACAAACATTTAAGTAAATTTCCATCGACAGAATAAAAAACAGTTAAGTCAAACAAAAGAAACCATATATAAAAAACACGTCATAATATCGGCATGTATGTCGGAACGCAGGACGAAAATAACTTGATTATAACAAGCATAGAAGTTGTTCTGATGCGGAAGGCCGTGTACGGCTTCCTTTACCACAAAAAGAGACAGTTAAGATGGCGTACTTTATGCACGTTAAGTAAAGTGCAACAAATAGTTTTCTTCATAAAGATGTAGTTTTTTCGATAGAAGAGTGATGAAAGGTGTATAAATTTGAGATGGGAGTGTTCCTGCGTTGAGGTGATCTTCGGCAGTGAAATTGACAGTGTTTTTTCGACGATAAATGCATTTAAAGATTTCGACCATGTGACTGGAAAACTACGCATCGTGTACTAAGTGTGTTAAAGAGAAAGTGTAATTAAAGTGAAAATCCTAGGTAAAATCATCGATTCAAACGATTCCGTGAGTAGTAATGGCCATAGCTTATAAGTTTTTCAGTCTGCAAATTCAAAATTTTAATCATTTTAAGAAATAGCTTCATTTTGGTTCTATTGCGTCATAAAATTGTAAGATAGGCTTAGTTACATTTTGTGTATATTTTCGTCAAATTGACTTGTTTGCCTCATGATGATAATGTATTGTTTTGTAAATAATTATTTCTTGATAATGTCTGCGTAAAAGATTAGTTGTTCCGCTACAATGTCTTAGATTCCTTTATTTAGCCACGCACATCCACCAGCCTGTACTTTAACAGCCAAAGACTCAGCCCTGAGAAAGTAAAATTAATATAATAAATCATTAATAGTAATTATAAATAAATAGATGCTGATTGAGCATATAGAAAAGTTATATGTGGATTATTAATTTTTTTTAAGAGTTGAAAGAAGGTGATGTTAAGGTTTTTATAAATAAGGTTTTTAAGGTGTAAGGTGATTTAAGGTGAAGTTGTGAGTTAAGGTGTAAGGTGGAGTACTACGTTGGATTTGAGGTGAGATACATGATGTATATTTTTTTTTATTATGGAGGCAGAGGAGTAAAGAGGTGTTACTTGGTGACTTAAGATGTATTATGAGTGACGATTTTTTGTTTTAAAGGTAAATAAATAAACAAAGTGAGGGAGAAGTGAGTAATAATAATCCACATATAGCGTTTTATTTAATTTGAACATTTTTTTTATTTTTACAAGTTTTCCGAACCCATTTTTTTTTAACAGTTTATATTTTCACATATTTTTATTTTTTGTAACCAAAAGTTACATAATGATTGAAGTTGTAAACATAACCTCAAACTATAATATACACTGGGTTTGCAGATGATGGGTGAAATCAGCTGTTATATTAAATGTTACTCACATACGTACATATGTATGTACCTACGCTCGTACACTCGCTTTTATACTAGTTGATATACTTGAATAAATAATCTTTCAGTCTAAAATGATTATAACAATTATTTTTATGTTCAGTATAAGTAAACAATTTTACTTATAGTATACAAATTAAATTAATTTTTAATATATTCAAAAGCTTCCTTTTATATAAGTTGTACTGTATTAATAACGTTTTATTATGTAAAGGATTGATTGTAATTTTGTTGTTGCAGATGACAAATATACATGTTAAAAGCCAAAAAGAAGAGGAAAATAAAGAACTGGTGGATTTCTGTATCTATGTTTTAGTAGATGTATATTTGAGTGTGGAACTGAAAAGTCCACTTAAAAGCGGTATTGTCAGGTTTGTTTTGAGTAAATGAATTTCAAGAAAGTCATTAATTAGGATTAAATTTTGTCCTTTCTAAAGCTGTGTCTGTACTGGGGGAACATGCTGGGCGAACATTGTTCACAGAAATTTTGCCATAAATTTTTTGGTGTGGACGCCTTCTCAAACATTACTGAATGTTATGGTGGGGGAATGGCGGGAACCTGTTGTTGGCTGTAAAATTTTGCTCTCAGACCGAACATTTCAGTCAAACTCATGTGTTACTGCAAAAATACATCCAGGTCTATCGGTAGGTAAACTTTTACTTAATTGTTAGACCCCCATCTGACATACCAACATTAACGTACAAAAATGAATAGTTTTAATCAACCAGAGCCTTCAGAACAATACTGTAATGCCCTTTGTAGTTAAAATATTGAGTGCCTCTATCAACAGAGCATTGTACAAGAAACTAACTCCCATTCTTGACAATTTCTAGGTGTTTTCACATATTCAGATAAAGCATTGACAAGGACCACACACACCACCGGTACTAATTCAGAACTGCTTTGTTTTGAAATCTTAAAATAGTTACATTAGAGATGTATAAGAATGTCCCTTAGACAAAAACCTTAAAGTGAAAGCCAACGATCACTTAAACTTACAGCATTGTGATAAGTCGTATTTTGTTTAGAAATAATTGGTCCTATAAGCGATATAAGTAATTAAAAATCTTCATTACACACCCTTGTAAAATTTGTGAACAGGCTACTTGCTGTCAGGTCTGCATGAAATTGTTCACAGCACTCATCTCTTCCCTTAAACAATTAATTGTCTCTGTCACCATCATGGAGGCCGATGAGTGTTTATGACCACATAAGCAGCTATATACGCTAAAAGTCGACCCAGCGTAGATGCAC
>JAGFPH010004166.1:112901-126960 GCA_018207615.1 Philaenus spumarius
CATCTCTTCCCTTAAACAATTAATTGTCTCTGCCACCATCATGGAGGTCGACGAGTGTATATGATGAACACATAAGCAGCTAAACACGCTAAACTTCTTCGACCCAGCGTAGATGCACTCATCACTACACAAATACTCCATCAACTGATTACAATGTCCAAAATGTTTGCCTCTCTCTAGCCGCGAACATTGATTTGTTCGACCGCGAGCTGTTAAAAATGTTCGATGAACATGTTTGGTGAACAAAATGTTAAATATTCGTCCGTTTTTAGTGTTCGCTATTTATGTTCGACGAACATGTTCGGCCGGTGTAGATGTGGCCTTTAATTTTGTATCCATATTTGCTGAAGGTCGGAAAATAAATCTGAATGAATAGTGGAAATCATAATATAACAATTAATTGTTCATTCTGTCATAAACATGAACTTATAATCATGAATAAAAAGAACATTTTTCTAATCATGATAATAAAGTAATATTTTATTTTTACTTGATTTTTCAGAGAGATACTTGGCAATATACCTTATTGAAAAACATAAAATACCACACTCATGCAGACACAAAAGTCAGTTTAAACAAATAATAGCAGTATTAGGCATACATAGTGTATATAATTACTATCTTATTTTTACCTTCTGGAAATTATTTACATTTAAATATTTAACAAAAACTTATTACAACTTCTAATGTATTGTAATGGAAGCACTCTGTTTCCCAAACATTTCAGAAAAGGTGGCAGCAAATTTATTTGTACTTAGTAATTTTGTCATAACAGATAGAAATTATTTTTTTACACGATTAAAGTAATCATTCTGATCTAATTTTTATATCTTAAGCGAGATTAGATACATTTTTGTCCCATTTAAACACTTTTCAGCAGCTCAATAAGATTAATAAAAATATGTAAAAAATAATGAACTGTACATCCAAGAAAAAGTGTTGTCATAGTACCATGCAATTCTTGAAAATTACACTCCCACTCGCCATTTTACTGTTTTCATCTAAAGCGAATGTAAAACAACTGTAGTATGGAAACCAATTTAAAAAATGGAAGTTCCAGATTATTACTATAGTTGTGACATTGGAGAGAGCTTCAATTTCTAAATCACTATAAACTCATATAACTTATGGAAATATTGTAAAAGTAACTTTTTTTGTTGATGTTTGACATTTACATAGACAGTATTTCTCTATTTCCCATGATTTTCAATTAATAAATTACTATTAGAAAGTTTAAACATTGTACAGTTACAAAATTAAAATTAATAATGACTAAATTATGTTTTAAATTTCAGGATCCTGAACAGTTTAAACGAAGAAGAAAAAGAAATTGTTCATAAAGTGTTGTGTGACAGTATACGCGACAGATTAAATCAGGAAAATATTGCTCTCAAAACCTTAAACGAATACAGTAATACTTTATTAGGATGTTTTGAAAGTTTCCCACTAGGTAGTGCTAGTGTGTTGGCATGTAAAAATGTTGTCCTGAATTTTATTGTGAGTGCGTTGCAACTGTGCAGTGAACTTTTAAGGTAAGCGATTTTTGACTTGATAAAAAATTACAAATTTAAAGAAAGACTACATTCGAGTTTAGGTTTTTAAAAATATTGGTGAACTGAAGAGGTGACATTTAGTCAATAGGGAGAACCTTTTTACATTCTGATCCGTATGCGTTGCTTGGACTATTGTTTTGGGGAGGCACAACCAGTCAACGGCTGATCCAAAAGTTTGTTTGGGGGAGACAAAATAGGGAACACCCAAAATGTAAGAACAAATTTGGTTTTTGATAATGTAAAAATGTAGCAGATTTTTTGTAGAGGGAATAGAATAGTAGGGTCTAAATGTAGGAGAAAACATAATATAACTTTTGCATATTTTTGATCTCTATTTTGTTTTGTTTACATTTCATTTTACAGCCAATATTTAAACAAAACTTAATGTTCTCGTAATAAATATTTGTCAGTTGATACCTTTTTCAGAAAGTATAATTTCATTGCACTTAACATTTTTACAAGTGGTTTATATATTAGAGTGCTGTTAATCCAGCTATGATAGTCCCTGTGTGCTGTCGAATTTAACGTAATAAAATGCATAATTCCTTGTACAGCTCGCAGTCCTATTGTTATCACTCTCTATTCAGTGACGAACGATTCGCCTGTTTTTCAGGCATTTTCAAACCGTTTGTAAACGTTTAAAAATGATTTACATTTGTTTAATGTGCTTCAAAAAACTATAAATTACTCATAAACACATGTAATGGGGCATAAATGCCGATGTAGTTTCTTTTAAATGAGGAAATCGCTCACGTGCACTCTGGGCCGTCCTTGTATCAGAAAATGATCGCAATAGGACTGAGAGCAGTACAATTAATTAATGTAAATATATCCAGTCTAGTAAGGCAAAAACAAAATAAATCAGTAATAAAATGCTTAGTTTTTCATTAAGTTTTTTTTTTTTTTATAATTCCAGCAATGAATTGTCACCTACGCACAAACTAGAAATTTGCCAGTGTGTTCACAGTGCGGTCCGTGTTGCCGTTTGTGTTGTGCAGAAATCAGCAGATTGCAATCTTGAAATATTAAAGGCATATTCTCTCAGTCTTGTCTGTATGGAAGACTTGCCTCTGGATACAAGAACGAATTGTGGCCTGCTTGCCGTACTGTGTGCTAAACAAGATTGGATGCAGGTTAGAATGTCTAATTTTCAACATATAGAACAGATAGTTTGACTGTTGTAGATTACTGGTATTTCCGGGATACAATTTAAAAAGTATTCTAAATGTGAACTGTGTGCGTAGCTGTTGACAGAGTTCTGTGAAGACTCGAGTGATATCACCAAACTTTGCCTTTATTCTGGAATCCTGAACGGAGTACCACACACTGACTTGGAGCAATTCTCTTTTGAAACCCTTGATGGCAAGACACCAGTTCTTCAAATATTATTTAACAGATTAATGGAAATCCTAAACAGGTATGTCTTTGACAATGGATCATTTTGAAGTGAATATTAAAATATATGGAAGCTTTGTGATGGTATATCAGTCCCAGACAAACACCAAACAAAATACTTTGTCTGAAAAGACACCTACTACAGTATCAATATTTAAACTATACATATCTATACATAATTAATTTGCTAGGGGTTATTTTGTGAGTAGAACTCCTCCTAGAGTTTTTAACGGATTTTGATGTTTTTGGTGTCATTTTACAGAGCTCACTCTGAAGTTGTGCTTCCCTTAAAATGAGCTCAATGTATGTTAAGGGCTTCGCCCCAGTGGCCCTCAAAGTTGCCATGTTAATCTTATGGAAGGTCAATCTTAAGGAAGAAGAAGAAAGATTTCTTTTGATTTTATCAGGGGCACAAAAAACAGCTGTTCGTATGAAAACAGCTGATTTTGATCAACAGCTGATTTTGATCAACAGCTGATTTTGATCAACAACTGATTTGGATCAAAAACTGAATATAATTTTAGGTTAGGTAAATCAAGCAATAGCGAAGCATTGCCCGGTCCACTAGTTATGATATGAATTGTCATTACAGTATATCTATTCCAAAATTATGATATTTCATGTTAGACTAAAACTAAAGTATATACAAATAGATAATATTATACAAATGTGTAATTTGATATTAAATAGAATGGATACTGAAATTAATGTATGACAATTTAGCAAACAGTGTAATATAGTACCCTACTGACTCTGGTGCTATACATAAATCAAACATAATCAAACAATTTATTAATTAATACAAATATACTAGCATAGTAAAAGGAATATGATATAGTTATATAATCATTTATGATTCAAATACAATCTTCAAAATATGGTAAATACCTTTAGAATTTTATGTTAAATTCTCAAAAGTTGTAATTCTCATCATAACCTTAACAACAACAAAACCTTTTGGGAATCATTTTAACCCATTAACTATTTTCATTTCACCCATTATTTTCAATTTAACTATAATCTATACTTATAAAACCCAAATACCATTGACTCATCACAGTTTCTCCAAATCCACGAGGCCTACAAACATGAAATTTGTCACTAATACTCTTTATAGGCTCTAGACGCGCAGTAAGAAAGGGTTTCAGAAAATTCGAAATTTTAGGGGGGTTTTGGGGGGGGGTCAAAGTTACTAAATCACGATTTATCAAAACCTACCAAACGGATTGGAATGAAATTTGGTATGTAGCTTCCTCTAGGGCCATAGATGCTCGCTAAGAAAGGGTTTCAAAAAATTCGAAATTTTAGGGGGGTTTGGGGGGTCAAAGTTACAAAATCAAGATTTCTCTAAAACCATCGAACGGAGTGGAATGAAATTTGGAATGTAGCTTCCCCTAGGGCCATAGGTGCTTGTTAAGAAAGGGTTTAAAAAAATTCAAAATTTTAGGGGAGGTTTGGGGGGTCAAAGTTACTACAAAAAAAAACATCGAACGGATTGGAATGAAATTTGGTATGTAGCTTCCTCTAGGGCCCTAGGTACTCACTAAGAAAGAGTTTAAAAAAAAAAACTCATATTATTGTACTATTAAAAATTTTCCATCGTTTTTTATGTGTTGGTGATTTAAATGACTCGAGCAAAAAACTCTACCATTATGTAATTAATTACTAAATGAGTTGTTAATCATGAACTTTTTAGAAGTACACATTTATCCGCAAAAGGTTTTAACGTTAATGGTTTTAAGAAGCTTTAAATTTATGAAATTAAGTCAGTCCACATTCATTTTAGAAACTACCAGGATTAGGTGACCTTGATGTGTACGGTAAGGCACAGCAGCAGTGTCCCGTTTTTCTTTTATGAGAATTAATTTTTTTAAATGTCCAAGGTTCTGAGAGTTCCTCCGGCCAGGTTTTGTCAGGAACGCTTATGATTTCATGCCATCTGGCAGTTCTTACAGTTCAATAATTCTTTTGTATTTAAAAGGTGTAGGTAGATGATAAAAATTTAATCTTAAAGAGTTGAACTTGTACTAAGTACCTTCGCACTCTAATCAGTGATTGTAAAACTGAGTAGTTCAAACAAAATATTTTATGACGCCTTCAAATTATTTGTGAATTCATTAAATTAAATATTGTGCTAAAGTATGATTAAAGGATTTTGTCTTGTTCACAGAAATCCCACAGATTGTATCATTCTACTTAGTACTAGCCGCATCATGTTGCTCTTGTCACGAGGGTTACAACAGAATCCCGCGAGTGTCTTACCTCTTCTGCCGCAGTTACTCGACTACACATGGACACACCTGGATCACTACATGGACAGTGTGAGGCATCTAGTTTCTTCTTTGCTGGAGCATCTGGTTAAATTAAATGGTCCAGGTATGCAAACCCAATTTGTTAAAGTTGCGTACCTGGCAAATAAAAAGTGGAACTCTTATAGGATCACTTGTTTGTCCGTAACAGAACCTATAGTGTGGTATCACAATGAAATTGAAATAATTTCCTAATCAAAACCAAACAAACATTTTACTTTACAATTGAAGAGGCCAGAGTTTATACTCCAAAAACATATTTAATAATACTGTTATTATGATCGTTATTGTTTCAAAGGGTTCTATTTAACGATATTAAAAATGTTTTTTGAAAGAATTATGTGATACTTAGTTTTCAAAATTGTTGATAAAAACCCATTGCCTCTCCATTTATTTCTGAAAAGAGTTGCGTCTAAAATTTTGAAAAAAACCTGTGATGTTAGAGGTACTATAAGTATTTCACAAAAAACTGTAGCGCATCCAAACTTTTGTGAAAAATTTATGAAAAATATTTTTGATTCATATAGTGTACAGTATATTTTGTGTTTGAATATTATTGATAATAGTACTCAAAACTTAAAGTTCTAAAACGTGTTAAAACGTCTTTAGTCAGTGCGGACATTTTACTGCTGTAGCGAAAGCGCAGCGTTAAAAAAAAAGTTAAACTGGATTTACTTTACTTGCGAGTGAATTCCGCAGTTTAAATTCAAATGAATGGCTTTCTTGTTACTGTAGGGCATACATCCCAAGAAATACTTTCTTACAATATGTAAAATGTTTGTCTTAAATCAGTTGCTACAAATTAAGAAAAAAAGGAGGAATCTCTGTAACCCTAGAACTGGCATCGTTAAAGCTAAAATTGAACAGCCCGTTTATAGCGTTTTGCAAACATATTTTGAAAAATTCGCCAAAAATAGTAAATGAACCCAAATCCAAATGTGTTCAACAGATTTTTTGTAGAAGAAACTTCAAAGAATTCAAATATGCCACTAAAAATTTGTTTCTTTTGAAATTGTAAAAGTTATTAGCTCAAGAAACAAAAAATGTTCAGTAACGAAAGGAAAAAGTTCAACTTTAGGCCTACATAACAAGTAGTAAACATTTTTTGTATTTTTTTCGTAAGCGTAAAAAAGTTTCGTAATTTAGTTCTAAATAGAACTGTATAAAAACATTTATCAATTTCAAATTTCTTATTTTGAAAAAAACAGTTTTTTATGTTCCAAATACACGACTGCTAACAAACCCCTAGGCCTAGATTGAAACGTAATTTACTAATATATGCTTTGCCCAAAAATGAAATATTATTATAACAAAGTGTAGAGGATGAATCAAAGAAAAGAACAGTATAATTGTCTTTCCTTAGTTCATAAAAGTGTTTGAGTTATCTTTATTTGAATAACAAAATGACATGAATCAAATGACATTTTGCCACCGGTAAAGGTCTTACAAGAAGAATGCTTTGAATTATGTGGGAACGAGACGGAGCAATCGGTCACAACAGATCGCTCTAATCATGTATGTTTCACTACTGTCTAGACAAACAAAAAAACTGGTTTATTCTAGTTCAATTCCCACCGTTAGAAAGGTCAGTCTTTTCAGGTCTTTGAAAACCTGTCCAATCGCAAGGGTTTACAGACATTGTATGAATAAATCCTGTAAAATAGTGACATCTGATTGGAAGGCACCATTAGAAAGATAAAATCTTGAAGAATCCAATGGTAACTTTATAATCTCGATATAAATACTTCAGTAGGGGGCTTCAACGTTGAAGAAGTGGGAAATAACAGTACAATTGTATGCAGATTCGCCCGCGGAAATAGCTGTAGCACGATGTGCATATTTTAAAACGATGATTACATATGTAAATATACGTTTTACGAAAAAGTTGTAAATACAAAAATTAAAGTTTAATTCATTTCCTTTCCAATGGTGCCAGTTTTATTACGATTGGATGATTTGAAGTTGATTAAATTATGGATTATGCAAATATATGCAAATTCTCGCTAAGGTTCGAGCGGGTTGCATTTGCGCCCGAGAGACTCCAGTTTGCCACTTTGAGGGTTAAGTCGGGTAGGTTAGATGGTAGCAAAAACACATTCACATGATCCTTTATGAATCCCCAAAGGTAAAGATCGAATGGGATAGGGTGAACCTGGAGCGAAACAAACTGTCATCCAGCTCCTTGCGGCCAATCCAGTGGTTGGCTATAACTTATTCCAGTGAGGCGGCGCACCAAGTCAAGATTGCAGTCTGCCACTTTGAGGGTTAAAGATAATATATGGTAAAATTACACTACCTCAAGTGTGTTGTTTTCCAAGTGTAGTTCAAATATTGAACATTTTCAACAGTTAAGGATTTAAAAAATTTACATACAATACTTATAAAGACACCTCTTTTCATATAAATATTTAAAGAATAATAATTAAATGTTTTCTGTTTCAAAGGTGTTGATGTACTGACTCTTATCAAGCAAAGAATGCGACAAACTCCAATGTGGAGCAGAGCAAAACACGCGGCACTCTCAGTATTGATTGGTCGAGTACCCGTAGGAGAAATACTAATTTCATCACCTGACTTGATTGCTAATTTAATAGAACATTTAAAGCACCAAGTAGTGGCTGCACATGTAAGATCTGTTTACAATATTAAATATTAAAAATATTTATTACAGATAATTTTTACTATCATAAAATGAAGTAGGCCTATAGCATTAATACTGCACTCTATTCTACCGATGTTTTGTGTGTAAGATCATACCGTTATAGATATAAATAACCTTGTCACAAACTTTTTTGTTGATTCATTATTGGTAAAATTTCTTATGCTTATTGTTTTTGTTTATCTTTAACAGGTTAACCAGTGTAAGCCTAAATATGCTCCAAAGTTGCAGTTAAAAAAACTGACTTTTTAATCACTGTTCAGATCCATTTTAAAAATACTGGATGTGTCGGATATAGCCTACATTTTCCGGACAATACACATCAGACAAACTTTCATCAAAATCAGAGAATTAATTTTGAGTTAAATTGTAATAAACAAACTAACGTACAACTTTCCCTCTTTACAAAATATTACAGCCTAAGATTAAAACTTGTAATAATACGCTGAAAAGATATACAGTTAAAGTATAAGGTAAATTTTGTATCATAATCCACTACTTGAAGACAGTTGACAGCCTTGAAACCAGTTGAATTTGGGTTAATGTAGTTGTGCTAAAAACTATAACATATGTTTATATTAGTCCATTTGACTTAATACTGGTTTTCTTCGTTCACCCTTTGCCTTTTACTATTACAACTACACTGCTAAAAATGTGAATACAGTAGAATGTGATACTCTTGGCCTGGCCACAACATATTTTTTTATATTTTGCGCTACACTTGAATACTACAGTATATACTGTGGTTATAAACACAAAGTCCTTTGCGCTTGTATATTGTGAAAATAATGTGAATCACTTTTTTTTAGCAAGGAGTCAACCTTTCGAGCCCTTCAAAGTAATATCAGATAGGAAAAATTAGGTTAAAAAAATATTCTAACGTTACTAGTACAGTAAGACCTCATAATCCGGCAGACCCGATAGTTTGGCATCCATCATCTTGCAAAAATTTGCACTCATTAAAAATTGCAGTTTTTGTAATTATTGAGTGATTTAAGCCCGGTCCACACTGTCTGTTGGCTCCGCATCCGTTAAAAACAGTGTGTAAAAATCTACTGCTCAATAAACTTGTCCAAAACAAACATTTCAATCAAAATTTCTCCTAAAAATCGAACCGATTCAAAACAATGTGCTCTCGTCGTCCTTTAAAAACGTTAAAGGGACCGTTTAACACTTTCGTTGCTGACAGTATTTTGTTGAACATATTCCACTTAATGAAGATCATTTGAACAAATTAAAGTCTTTGGAAAAAGATACATTGAATTTCTTGTAAATAGTTGTTAGATTTAAAACCGCTTTCAGGGTGTCTACTAGTTCCCAGAAATAACAATCAGTGACTTTTAGGGTAAACATTTTAAAAATCCGAGTTTCTATATACAAAGTCTTTATTCTGTAAAACTTAAAATCACTTATGTCTACTTCTCTTAGTAATACACCCAACTAGTGATACGCGATGTTTTAGTCGATTGTCTCGATTGTTCAAACATCTCGAGCATCAAACAATCGCGCATCACTATGCCGCAACTTGTCTGCTCCGCTGTTCCCTACTACGCCCATACTCCCCGCTTACCGAACGCTGTTCCTGTTTATATTCATGTTTCGGAAAAAGCAGACATTGAAAACACATAATTACTCCGCTTCATATATGCTAAAAATTATTTTAAAGGCTAGATATGTCTTATAAAAAACTAATCAGGTTATTATAGGAAAAATATTTTATCATATTGAAACCCGGGGCTATGATCGCAATTATAACATCAGTGTGTTACTCGCACGATAGTGTAGGTATACGGAACTTTCTTTTTTATATTTGTTACAATCCAGCACTCAGAGAGTTTATATTATAAATATTTTATGTACAAAATGATTTTGTTTTAGGCTTTATTTCCATGACCTTTCAGCAAAATACGTGACTTCCGTGATCCCTTACTAAAATCCGCGATTTTTCCGTGACCAGTAGACACCCTGGCTTTGCACGGTTTGGAAGCGAAAGGGGTTCGAAGAATTTGCGACAGGCTGGAGTAAAAGTAGCAAACCCCCACCACGTACTGTACTGACTAACGGAAGCCAACAACAAAGGGGAATGGAGTTGTGCCTCCCTGAAGCCCATCAGTTAGTGGCAATCTCTCAATGCAGTTAATGTTGCGTAGTTTCAACGTGTAATTTACATGTTCATATGTAGTACATGTGCGTTTATTTATATTTTATTCCCTGTTTAAACCATTTTAACCTTTTCAGTGGCACGCCTGTATATATACGTTTGTGCTATTATTGCTATTATAAATGTCTTACGAATACAAACCACACAGACTCACTTCATAAGAACTGAGCAAACTTGTTGTAATCGCTTCTAGATGGTGCTGATAAACTATCTTTTCCTTTACACGTAATATTTAAACCGATAGTAAAGTAACTGAAGTATTGTTAATTTGTCAGTTTTCTTTAATCAAGCCGTAGCCTAGTGGATAACGTTGCGTCTTCCTGATCAGAAGATGCCGGGTTCGAATCTAGGCTAGGGAGACCAGATATCTAATCATATCTGTGGTTTGAGGGTAGGAGGGCGGAAGTAAAGCAAACGGTGGTTGGCTCGCTTTCAAGCTGACAGGATTTGACTAGATATCTGGTCTCCGGCTGGGGCTGTTTTGCATAATTTTACTAAAGTATATATAAATATATATTTTTACTAAAAAAAAAAACCAGGAAAAAATACTAAACATTTGATTTCTTGATTTTTAGGACAAGTAAATAATCATTTTGGTAATGTGACCCTATGTTGTTCAAAACCCGCCACTGAAAAGGTTAAAGGAATACCTCGATAATCCGGCATATTCAATAATCCGGCATCACTGGATCCCCGAGCGTGCCGGATTATCGAGGTCTTACTGTATTGTAACAGAATGTTTCCAACATAGTTCATAATGCATTCATAACAGAATCATATAAAATAAAAATTAGGTAAACAAAATTTATTTTTAGGAATATAAGAAATTCGTAATAGGTTAAATATGATGTATTTTATTTGTTTATGCGGAAATAACATTATAACAATAGTTTTAAAACAAACACGAAATTATTTAATTGTTTGTATAATAAATATATTTAACGATATAGGCATAGTTTGTTATGGATAAAAAGTATGAGTACTTGTATTAAGTACTTACCTGATCAGTATTATTTTGTATCAGGTATTTTAAAATCTAGTAACAACCCTCATCTATCAGAAATAAAAATTATGTTCTGAGTTGTAGATACTTGTTTAAAATTTTAATATTTCTTTCTTTTATATCAAGATTGTGAACTCCTATGAGAACCTAATGCAACAACACTTTGTAGAAGAACCCAATCATGAGAAATGGACAAAACTTTGGATCCAACCTGTAATAACTGCACTGGATGAGGGTGCGAACGTAGCCCTACAACAAGTACTAGCTAAGGCGGTGAAGACCTGCCCTCAGATTGTTAAAGATATTATAAAGTAAGTATTGCAAATCTTAAAAACTAATTATGTTACATTTGTGTGGAAGTTAAATTTCTTTTTGTAGTGGTCAAGGTTTAAGTAGGATTGTGATAAATTAGTCCAACCTGTAATGAAGATGAATAGAACCATGTTCACAAAGAATATCAGTTGTGAAGTTAATCAATATAATTTGAACAACTTACCGTCGTCGTGAAGTTAATGTTGGGTAGTTTACATTTTTATAATTGTTTATTCAGTTATTTTCCATCTTTTGAGTATAAACTCAGGTTATCAAATAAAAAAAAATAAAAAATAAGATATACAAACTGTACAGCAGGTATAAGCTTAGAGGCTTATGTTAACAATTTCACACTTAAAAATATGAAAGAATCTGTTGCTAAATGGGCCCACAGATGATCAACTTGGTCGCCAACCTTGTTGCCAATGACAATGTTGAACGTCTGTGGGCAGGTTGGTGGTTGATATTCCGTGTATATCAATATTGAGGTAAGATCAAATAGGTTTGATATTTGGTGGGCAGAGCCTGATGTTGGCGACCAAGTTGATCGTCTGTGGGCTATATAACAGCACCACAAGAGCAGATAAAGAAGCAACTAATATGTCCCCCACTATAACTAAACTGTCTGATTCCTACTGATTTTACACCTGCTTTAAAATTGTAACTTGGATCCAGTGGGAAGGATACATTGAAAAATGAATGACAGAGTAAACAACACCTAACTACTCCCCCTCATATCAAATTTTATTTTATTTTTATTCTTACGCGCTTCTTCATCCCTGGTTTCCTTTGTGAACCCTTTGGCGATGAACCCCTTTCTTTCCTTTTCCCTAAGTCTCCATTGAAGTGAATTTCTCTCATTCTTCAACCCTTCTACACCTCCTAACGTTTTAACCCTACATCCTGTTGTTTTTCCGTCTTGCTGCGCCATTTTACTTCCTGCTTTTGTTTCTCCCGCTACTTGATTTAATCCGTTTAAGCTAATTAACCCCTTCGCGTTCTCTACACTTTTGTTTACGTTAATTGCTTGTTTATTATTGATAAGGATCTCTTTATTTTTATCATTTAATTTAATTGATTTTTTAATTTGCTTATTAATTTGATTTTCACACCTTAACTTTAAACACTTCCCTTTAATTTGACTTATTGCCGCTTGTTTATTTATAAATGGTAACTCATATATTATCCCTTCATATGACCATCTAATAAATCTTTTCTCCATATTTATTTTCGCCTGCATTTCATACAATGCATCACACCCTATAAGTATTCTGGATTTTAACCCTTTCACAATTAATAATTTTAAATCCATTTCTTTATTTTGAACTTTATATTTTAACATAATTTGGCGGTGTACTTTTTGAACTTTACCTTTAAGCGCTCCAATTATTTCTACGTTTGCTACTGGAAGTTCCATTATTGGTATTCCTTCCGCTTTCAGCTGCTCGTAATAATCCTGTTGCATAACTGTTATTTCAGATCCAGTGTCTATTTCCATAATAGCCTGTAAATGACCAATTTCCACTAATATCGCCGGGATTTCCTCTATTGGTTTATCTTTAATAATTTCCTCCCCTTCATTATCTAACAAATCCTCGCGAATATTATAGTGTATATTACTTAAAGGTTTCTGTACACATACTGCCGTTTCATTTTTAATTACCGTGTTTTCCGGTTTTTTAATTAACTCCCCCTTAATTATTTTTTCGCCCCTTCTATTTACTTTATTTATTTGATTTTTAGTTATGTCATCAGCCCTAAAACTCCGAAGCCTATTTTTCAGAACCTCCTTTCCTAGTTTCCCTGTTTCGGCTTTGAATTAGGATTTTGATTTGATGGACCGGGTCTTGGGTTATTAGGGTGTATGGTATTTCTTGGGTTTTGCGAATAGGATTGCGGGTTAGGTCTCGGATAGGGTTGGGGGTTTTGCCTGTTATTATTATTATTATTATTCGGCGTTCCTGTAGGCCTATTTCCCCTACGCTCTTCCTCCATCATATCTATATTATTTAGAAATTGTATGGCTTCTCTAACCGTCTCGCTATGCTTTCCCATTGCCGCTAACCTAATCTGGTCATTAAAATGCTGGAATATAGTAAACACTAAATATCCCTCCGGAATCGGTGGATCTAAATCTCTAGCCTTGTTTACTAATTTACAAAAATAGTCTGCTCGCGTAAGATTACTATTATCATTATACCTACCATATTCTATTTTATTTCTTATTAATTTTTGCTTCTGTAGCGACCAATAATTTTTTAAAAAAACATTCTTTAAACCCTGTGTACCCTATATTTTCTGTTTGCATAACTTGCCACCATTCTAATGCACAACCCCCTTAATTGTCGCACTGCAAACTTTAACTTTTCTTGATCGCTAAAAAATGGATTAGTTTCCTCGATCAAATTTTCTATCTCCCTTATAAATTGCTGAGGGCGTTCGTGTGGATTTCCCCAAAATTCTATTTTTTTACACTCCCCCTCATATCTCGGCATTACCAGGCTCCTAACCATACCTGGCTGTCCCCCTAATTCTAACACTTTTTGTTCTACCTTCGTTACCCTATTTGTAATTAATTTAAAATTTTCATCAGTTTTCTTTTTAATTACCCCGGTAGATTCTTCTAACAATTGTATGCTGCTTACAATATCCTCAAGCCTTTCTTCT
>JAGFPH010004167.1:0-14446 GCA_018207615.1 Philaenus spumarius
CTTTGTATTTCATTATGTTATTGGCTGTTTCGATTTGGCTCTATCGGGAATTTAAATTTGTCTTGCAATTATATTATTATTATAGGTTTTGAATTAGAAATTATTTTTGCTTTATATGTATTTAAAGTTTATCTGAATAAATGGAGATGTACTATTACATTATCCCCTGCTATTTATTATTTTCGGCGAAATTAGTATTCTAATTGGAGTCAAAATAATCCATATGTACATTGACATGGTTTTGTATTCAACACGTATTGAATTGTGTTTATATAAATCAATTTTATTTAAAATAAGTATTATATTGATAAGTGTTCTACGTGGTAGTATTAATACGTTGTTTATATAATTTAAGCGCAGTTATATCGTAAGGTCCGTATTGTGTTTGGTTCTCTAGATCTGAAATATAATAAGTAGAGGTTCCTGTTATTTGACTAATTTTGTATGGCTCTTCGTAGATTTCAAAAAGTTTTGCCGTTTCACCTAGTGCTGCGTTTGACGGAATATACTTCTTGACTAGTACTATATCGTTGAGGTTAAATTGATTTAGTGTACGATTTAAATTTAATTTGTTTACCCGTTTTTCTTGTTTGCTTCTTATACGAATATACGTTAAATACAGTTTTGTGTCTAATGGGACTCCTACTTGAAAACTGTTTTTTATAAATGGTTCCCAGAAACGCGTGTCTCTCTTTCCAAGGTGTAATTCGTTGGGTGAGAAACCTGTTGTTTCGTGATATACCTCATTCATCATTCGATTTATATCGGGAATATACTTCGCCCAGGCCTTATGGTTTGCCGCGCAGTATGTCCTAAGACAACGTTTAATTTCCTTAATTTGCCGTTCTGCCATATTTGCATGCGGGTGGTAATATAGGCTATATATATAGGTGTTATACCTTTCTCTGTCAATTTCGAGACCCATAATTTACTGCGAAATTGTGTCCCGTTGTCCGATTGGAGTAACTTGGGCTGGCCAAAACGTATAAAATATTTGTCGAATAATTTATTTAAAATAATTTTTGTGGTCGCACTTCGAATTGGGTATAGTTTTATGAATTTCGTGAATATATCGATTGCAACTAGTATGTATTTGGCTCGACCGATGCTGGTAGGAAGTGGCCCAACGATATCTACCGCTAATTGATAGTTTTTCTCCCTACAAGTTATACTTTTTAGCGGCCCTTTGGGCGGGTGTGTATCCGTTTTGCATCGTTGGCATATGTGACATGTGGCTAATGTTGTTCGGACTCGCCTACCCATATTTCGAAAAGTAAAACTTTCTCTAAGAATATCAAAGCATTTTTTAGCGCTGCAGTGTAGATCACGGAACGCGGTAGCGTTCCATGCGTCAAGCTATTTCACACTACCGCACTATATTATGTTTGAAATGGGCGAGCTCGATTTTCTTTTTCTCTTATCTTAACCCTTTATCTGGCAAAGAGAAGCTGGAGCTACTCTTTTAAAGCGTTTCTGTACTGGCAAAGAATAGCTGAGCTACTCTTTTAACAAACATATTTTAAATCGAAGTTTGAGCATCTAAGGTAATACTAAAATAGGTCATATTATATATGAAGGGATTCAGAACATTCTAAAGTTTAATTTGGCATATAGTTTATTACATTATGACACATAATAAACACGTAAAAAATATACAAAATCATGAAAGAAATGTTGGAATGACATTAAGTTCATTTGATGCGAGAGAACACGAAAAAAATGTTCACTTTCCCGCTTAAGTTTTGAAGGGTAAATTTCGTTTTGGAATAATTTTGATTATATCACTGCATAGGACATATCTTCTACTTTAAAAATCTTTTTTCTGATCATCAATGCCTTTTACCAATGTATAGTTACGAATATTTATGTAAAGCCAGTTTTTATACGATAAAATAGGCTATATTTGTATCGATTAGTTTTCAGCAATTATCTATTAGTAATACAGTGTTGGTAAGTAAGTGCTGTATACTAATCGATTCGTATTGAAGTTATCTTTAAATTGACATAAGTATCGATATGGATTGATCAGTCCTTCATTGTTACAAAAGGCTGAAAAGCTGTTGCATTTTTAGTTTTTACCGCTTTATTCCGACTTAGCGTAGATATTTTAGTCAGACTACTTGTCATAGTTAGCCGATTATTTTTCCAGTTTTTTTATACTGAAACTGTAAATTTGTCTATACTGTGATAGCCTACTTACCAAATAATATGTGTATTATATGTTAGTCTAAGTTAGGCCTCATTTTCAGCGTTTTTGGAAACATATTTTGTGTTTTCCTGATCTAGGCTAAATTGCTAAAGTTTGCTATTAGCCTCCTGACCATATTGTAGTTTCTAGAAGACATTTTTTTTCTTTCTTACTAAATAATTTGTGTATAATATTTTTTGTATATTTAGAACAAAATTAGGCTTAATTTTATGTCTTTTTGTCAATATTATTTGTCAACATGGCTAAAATTTAGAATACGCCTCCGTACCATATTTTATTTTCTAGAAGAGAAATTTTTTCCTACTTCTTAAATAATTTGTTTATTACATTTTTGAATATTCATAACAAGATTAGGCCTCTTTGTGATGCCTTTTTGCAAACATATTTGTGTTTTCATGAAATGTTTTACTCGTAGAAAAAGAAATTCTAGTTTATAGAAGACAATATATATATATATGGTACCCCAAAAATGTACACTTGAATTGATTTTTGTAGGATATAAAAAAAAATTATCCTTTATAGTATAATATAGTTTAGAAACACTAATTATGAATATTGACATTTTTATAAATGTTTTAATACTAGAAGTTAATTTTTTGCAAATTTCCCAAAAATTACTATTTTATTTCCCATAAACGTATTTTTTTTAAATGTTAACTTTTTTTATTGTTTTTTTTGTAGAAAATTAGTTTGTCTACATTTTGTATATCTTAGATTTAATATGCATTTTTTTTTACATTTTTCCAAAGAGCCAACTTTTGACATTTCAATTTACCAAAATAGTTTTTTTAATATTTTCTCCTAACCTCAGTGCGCATGCGTCTCGCGGCATATCACGGAATATTTTAAATTAAGAAATAATTTTAAAATATTTTGCCTTTAAGGATTGAAACAACCAAAATTACTTTACTAGTAAAGTGCTCTAATAACATTGTAAATATAATAAAGTTTGATTAAATAAGTAAATGTGATGTCTTGTTGTGATATGAAGTGATTGTTTCTGTTAAAATTATCTATAATTTGGAGGTTTCATTTTAGTCATATATTATGTTTTACCTAGTTATAATAGACTAGTAGTTTGTTATTGTTTACATTTGTTATATCTAATTATACATATTTTTTGTTATTGATGAATTTAATACAGGAACGGAATACTATTGACATATTTTTATATTGTTTTCTAGATTTGTTTAATATTTAGATTTCTAATATAAAATAGGCTAGGCTATATCAGTTTACTCGATCGTATATTTTAGGTTATAATGTGTTAATAAGATTACATGCTTAAAATTGGTATGCTTATTTACCAAGACGAGTTACCAGTATACCAACAAACAAACATATATGTCGCGTTCTGTGATCCCATATAACTTTAGTTAAATTTTTCATTTACATTTTTTAATAACTCTTAAGTAGGCTAACTTTTTTGAAGATCTGGTTGTTGGAGCAAATATGTTAACATAACTATAGATTGAAGTAATAAATACTTAAACTTAGGACTACTTATTTAGTAATAGGCCTAAATATTAAAACTGTCTCAGAATGTTCGAAACAAGCCTACCCGTATTTTCAAAAACTTTGGTAATTTAGTTGATTACTGGGCGTAAATTTACTATACGACCCTCGGTGATATTTTGCAGACGATGATCTTGTTTGTCATTCTACTGATAAATGTTGAATACAGGTATTTATTGTGACTAAAGACTATGGGTTAGAACTTTGGTCTATTTTCTTATTGAATTTCTGTTGACTTAGGGTCATATAGTAAATCACACCGATTACAGTAATATAACTTTCATCTGTGAAGGAGCGTAAATTTATTATACGACCCCGCCAAGACAGTCCTCGTTACCTATCCTCTCTTACCTAGAGCCGAGAGCTGTAAGGACCATTATTTTGCGAAAGTTTCATTACTACCCTACACCATTTAGCAGAAGGTTTGCCAACTTAATCAAACTTTATTGTATTTAAAAAGTTATTAGAACACTTCACTAGTAAAGTAGGCTAATGTACTATCAATTAACTGTGTGTCAACAGATGAGACACTGAGTAGCGCGCTACCAGATTCTGTGGCTCTACGGTGTCTTTCCCCGCGAGAAGCTGGGACACCGGAAAGTGTCCCATACACCGGTGTCTCGTCTGTTGTTAGCCTAAGGCGGGTTACACACCGGTGTCGCTGACACGATGTCGCTGACATTTCTGATGTCACTAGCATGATGCCAGTGACATGCAAAAGGCGGGCTACACACCGGAGTCGCTGACATTACTCGGAAGAGAAGGAGTCAGCTTATTTTAGAAAATGTCGTCGGAGGAGGATGCTGTGTTGTTGCTGTTGGTGTTTATTAGATTTATTTATTAGATATTTGAGTGTAGTAATACATATTATACAGTAGCAGCAAGTAAAAACAAAATTTAACTTTACAACAAACCACTGCAACCTAAATAATATGTAAAAACAAAATATAAATTGTAAATTGGTTTAATAAGAAGTTGCGTTTCAAAAATATTTCATTTATTTAATTATATGAAGTGTATTTCTTTGAAGTTAGGGCAAAAGGGCTTAAGGGTCTGCTGTAGTGGCGGAAATCTTGGATTTTTATCCCATAAGAGCAATGTTAAATTTCAAACCATTTATTTCGTTTATTTTTTATCATAAAATTGTTTGCACAGTCATAATACGCATCGGTTTTGTAATTTAGTTTTTTTTTAATGCTTTTGATTTATTATGTATTTGAGATTTTGTAAGTACAAAGTTTGAATTTTTTTCCTAACACAATGTATGACATTAATAATGAAAAATAATTTGCAAGCCGGATCCGAAATTTTATATAGAATATTCAGTTTTATTTCAACAGTATCGTTAACAATTTCTGACTTAAGCCCTTTTGGCCTAACTTAAAAGATTTAATATTGGGAGGTAAATATGAAAAGTATTGAGCAATTTCCTAAATAAATACACGTGTTGTAACAATTAATGAATGCAATTTACTTAGAAGTTGTAGGTATGTTTGGTGTAGGTGTTTGTATGTAGTTGTAGGGTTCTGTATGTACATTATCAAAGTTCCTCCCTTGGCTGTTGGTAAAGTAGTCACTGGTTGTTGTTGGAGTAGCATTTACAGCTACCACGCTGCCATGTTGAGTAGGGGTTAGAGAAAATTCCTGTCTCGCCACTGGATGAAATGTTGATTCTGAAAGAGTAGGCCAGTTGTCTCTGGTAAACGAGTTGATGGAAGAAGTGCGGCTCGGTGTACGATTTTCTGATTGAGTAGACAAATCATCTTCAATAATTTCAATGACTTTACGCTTGAAAAGCCTTTTTTTAGCGGGTGAAAAATGTTTTATATCACGCAGAAGGCTTTGAAAAAATTAAGGTCTGCTTCACTTCCAACATTTCTTGCGTGACTTTGCATACTTTTTACGTGTTAATTATGTTTTACAATGTAATAAACTATATACCAAATTAATCTTTAGAATGCTCTGCAATGATATATAATATGACTTATTTAAATATTACCTTAGATTCGCAAACTTTGATTTAAAAAATGCTTGTTAAAAGAGTACCCGAGGTAGTCTTTGCCAGTCCGGTGGCGCTTTAAAAGAGTAGCCTACCACAGGTACTCTTTGCCAGGTAGAGGGTTGAGAAAATTATAATTATTCTGTTATTAACTATCCGATTTAATAATCTTTACATGGTATTTTAGACCATAATATGTAAAAATTGTTTTGTGTCATGTAAACAAGTTCAATAGGCAGTTACCTGTAACGTTGAATTTTGAAGCCACTTGCCGCCATGCCTTGTCTTGCTAATTACGATTGCTGTAATTATTCAAATTATAGTTGCACAGCACTGGGAACTCTTCTACTGCTGCAACAAACTCTTTATTCGTTTGTTCATTATCAGAAAGCGGCATTTTGCAATCATGACTCACCTCGAACAAAACAGATTCGTACTTTACAACTGACTAGAAAAACGTTCTGCGCATGCGCGGACCCAAGAGGCAAGAGACATGTCTGTCCAAACACCAACCAGTTGGTTTGCTAGAGACACGTGCTAGTGACACGAGTCGCTGACAACGTGTCCGCGACACCGGTGTGTATAGCCCCATAAGATAACACAGGTTGGTCTTCGAGGGGCATGTCACTAGCACGAAAAATGTCAGCGACACCGGTGTGTAACCCGTCTTAGTCGAAATTCCGGTGCGAATTTGCTATACCGGTACCAACAGAAATGCAAGAATAAAAAAAATAGCCTGAAGTTCTAACTTATAGTCTTTAATCACAGTATGTTTACCTGTATTCAACATTTAACAGTAGAATGTAAAACAAGGTCGTCGTCTGCAAAAATATCAGCTGAGGGTCGTATAGTAAATTTACGCCTAAACTCCAAATATAAATCTCGCATACTTAAAGGTAAACAAAACTCAGTTGACAATCCTAAAATCTAGACATTTTAATCTATTAGGTCATTAGGCTAATCAATTGTCTAAACAGGTTATAACAGACAAATCAGTTTAGACTCAGTTATTAAAGAAGCAAAGGAAAATATATTTTCCAAATTCTACTTCACCGAAATTCATATTTTTGATGATGCATGTCGTTTTATTTAATAATTTTCAAATGTAAACATAAGTTAAAGTTACATAATTTTTAGAAGCCTAAAAATTTTGAAAAGGAAATTCTACTTTTATTCTCGTTTCAAGATGAAGGCCCTAAAAACTAAATTTGCCAAATATTGCTAATGATACCATTGATACAATAATTTTGGAGAACTGAAAATGCCTATATTATTCAAAAATTTCAAATTATGACCACAGTATTGTATGGCATTGTTTGTGAAACAATTGAAGTACAAGGAGAAAATAAATAAATTTATTCTATCAAAATTTTAAATATTGTTTAAATATATTTGTGACAAATTTGTAAATGATAAATTAATTCGTAGGCCTATACGTTATGAAATTTTTTTGTATAAGTTAGTTTATGCTAGGTGTTTCTATATTTTAATAAACATTACAGTCTAAATGTGTACGCTATTAAAATTTACTTTGACTTGCCACTATTTTGTTAACAAATAAACTCATTGTAATAGTATCCAAATCAAAATGCTTCCATTATTAAAGTTTCGACAAATGTTTTAGACACATTTACGCAAGACAGTCAGGGCCGGAATTCCCAATAGTACCGGGCCTATGGGTGCAAGCTCCCAGGGGGTGCACGGCCGAGAGAAAAAAAATATCTAGAAATAAAAGTAAATAGCCATAACTTAACATATTTTTTGAATTGATTACATAAAAATCATTCTGATTTTGAAGTTCATTGGAACAAATAATTGTTGGTAAAGTTAAATTATTTTTCAACATTACGCATCAACTTCGTTACAACATTGATCTCAAACACGGGAGAACTGGCTGTAGGGATGTCGTCGAGCGGTACGCATCGTACGCACTACAAACGTGAGCTCACTATTAAATACATAAAATTACTAAAAGTGTTTTAAGACGGCATTTTGTTAAGGGTCTGCTCCAGTAAACGAGAAAGCAACAGGAAACGCACTTCCGGTGTCACTGTTCCCTATCTAAACAGTGCAATTTCTTGCAGCTGAACGCTTTGACATTGCCTCATTTCAAACCATTTATTTTTATAAGTCTATCTTTTATTGAGTGTTGAAAAAAAAAACTGAATATTCTTTATAAAATTTCGGATCCTTCTTGCAAATTATTTTTAATTATTAATTTTTTATTGAGTTAGGAAAAAAATTCAAACTTTGTACTCACTAAATGTCAGTTACTTGAAAAATGAAAAAAAAATTTAAAAAATGTAAATTGCAAGACGGATGCGTATTGTGACTGTGCTTAAAATGAGACCTTGCAAAAAATTGTATGATAAAAAGTAAATGAAATAAATGGTTTTAATTTTAACATTACTCTTATGGGATAAAAATCCATTTTATTTTTACTGGAGCAGACCCTTAAGCCCAGAACCAAGTAAATTACTCAAAAAATTGCAATGATAAAATTGCATTGTGGAGTGTTGTTTAAGCTATTAACATATAGGCCTATATAATTTTTTTATTAAGGTTTTTGGGGAAGTACCGGTAATTTTAACCAGACTAGGGGGTGGAAAAATTATTGGGCCAAGGGGCGCCGAAATGATAAATCCGGCCCTGAAGACAGTCACCTCGAGCGCTCTTTGCTATCAACTGGCAAAGTTGTAATCACGAACAAGTACTATCCAAAATTGTTATCGGTCAGCAGAGGCAAGCGATTTCTATGGTTAGATCAAATAAGAGTAATTAGCTATCTATTCAAGATAATACTATTGTAAAAATGAATTGGCCAACAAATGCACTTATGATCTTTCTAGAGAGTATTTAAATAATAAATTGATATAAACAAGGAAACTGTTAATTATTTTATTTACAACGAATCTGCCAAAATAATAACTGAAATCCTCTCAAAAAAGCTTTTTAACAAAAGCAAAAAACAAAGCATCAAGCTATGATTATTTTTGTATTAAAAAAAAAGAATTGAAATAAACAAATTTGTAAAGCTATGCTTTAAGAATATAAAAGATTTGTTTAAATATTAACCAAAACAAGAAGAGAGAAAAATACACTGTAAACCTACAGTTAATCACTGAAAAAATATTTTAAAAAAGCAAGAGCGAAATCAACTACTACGTAAAGCTATGAATATATGACTGAACAAATATTGATTGCATTAAAAATATCTTTCTCTCAAAAAATCACCAAAACCGATTTAAGCTCTTCACTCAAGACTCTGAACAACTTCTTCGACTCAGTACTTTCACGTGAATGTATCCATGAGTCTAACTACAAAATAGTTGAAACGCTTGGCGGTCTTTTTATCGAGAAATGTCTTTTATTGAAATTTTCAAGATATTGTTCGGAAATGATTCTTCTGTAACATAAATATAACTAGATCACCTATAGAGCTTAAGAGTCGCAAATACTGCATTTTCTCGATGAGGCTAGTCAATATGAGGACGTGTGTATATTTGTTGCATAGTCTTGGTTTATCGGAGAAAATTGATTCAAACTGTATCAGAAGGTTTTTTAATGATTGGCCCTGTTCTCTGTTTAAGTTATAATTATTCTGTATGATCTTATCTATTTCAGCCATTATATCGTCGTTATTTTTATTATTATTAAATGTATGTTCATGTCTTATTTCATTATTACTTTCATTATTTCCATTTTTATTTTACGCGTAATCGTTGTTATCCTCACTTATAAAACATGATACCCCTTCATTTATAACATCTTCAAACTTCAAGTTAATTATTTCATTGTTTATCTTCATCTTTATTTCATTATTCTTAAAGTTTATAACCGTTTCTAATAAACATATTTGGTCTACTCCTAAAATTAATTGTTTTATCAAATGGGGTACTAGTATAGCTTGTATCGTACATTTCTGATTGTGGATATTAGCTTCCAGCATGATAATTCTAAATATTCTACTACTTTTTCCTCCTACAGCTGTCCGGATAAATAAGTTCGAGGCTGGCAGTTCTTCATAGTGGCCAAGGGTATGTTTGTTCTCCAAAAACCATCTTTCTGACAAACAACTTACGTTTGATCCTGTGTCAATTAATGCAGATATTCGTTGAGTTCCGATATTGACTTTTATTTGTGGGCATTTGTGTATACATTTAGAAATAATAATGTTGTCCTCTGTTGTGTCTTCCTCCATTAAAAATTCCTGATAGCAATATAGATTACTAATGTGTGTTATATTATGGTATAGGGTATTGTATCTATTGTTAGACGGCCGTTGTGTTCCGAGGTTATTTGGTAGCACAGACAAGGTATCATGGAGAGATTGTGGTGTTGTTATAGCATCTCGTCCTAAATGTGTGTCTGGGCCGGTGGTTCCGCCTGTGCTTATTAGTTTTCCGGTACTGGAGGTCCATTATGCGCTGTCTCCATATGGATAGGATTCCGTATTCTCTCAGCGACTGCGTGACAAACATTCAACTGCTCGTTTGTTGGTCTGCCATCTCTTCGTTCACCCGGTGGGCGTATCGCTGGTGTAGCATGTTGTATCTGGCGTGGTCCTTCCCTCGCTTGAGTTTAGAAGTTTCTATGCGGTGGTCCGTTGTATCGGTTCATCGAGGACGGATACTGGTAGTTTCTCTGTTGGTAATTACCTTGTGGTCTCATGGGTGGTGGTAGACCCATTTGTGGTCTAAACTTAAACCCATGGTTTTGCAGACTCTTACGTTCTGTAAACGCTGATTGAAACATCGGTGGGGATCCTCCACTTCCTCCGTCCATTGTACGTACTTGAGTTCTGTTTGCAAGATGTATTTGAGATGACTGTGGTGTGTTCGTCCTCTGAGACCTAGTATAGAATTCCTTAAGATCTTCCCTTTGTAACAGAAGTTCGAACTTCTGAATGGTGTTAACGTTTTGGACTCTCCTTGCATCTTGTATGATCTCCTCGTAGTGTTCAACTAGACAGTCGATGATCTCTTCATCCTGAGTGTTACGACTCTCTCCACAAAATATTCGGCTTGGCTAAGGCGGCCGTTGGGTCGATACTTTTCAACCTTCATTCGCTGTCTGATTCCGCGTTGGACTTCCCGACTCCAATATTTCTCAAGGAAAGCTCGCTCGAAATCTTTCCAGCTGTGGATATTCGTCTTAATCAATGTAAACCAGCGCGACGCGTGGTTGTCTAGACACGTTTCGATGTAATCTGTGAACGCTTCAGTGCTTCCATTAGTGTTGTCGCGGGCTCTCTGTTTCTCCCAAAACTTCTCAATCTTTCTTAAAAATTCAGCCGGATTGTGTTCTCTGCCGCTGAACTTTGGTATAGCTATTTTTGTGGCCGCGTGGTTATTTCCTCCACAGGTAACGTGGATGTGAGAAGGCCGGTTCTTTATCTCTTGTTCGAGGGTCTGGATTTTTGATTTATATTTAGTCATATGATTCATGATCTTTTCTATTTCGTCTTCGTGTCTTAGCACCCTCTCGCTGTTCTGTAGCACTTTATCGTCCATCTTATTTTCCAAAGTTCCGCACTCCTTCCGCGTGAACTCCTTACTAACTTCAAGTAATCCTTCTTGTTGGATCTCCATCTTTTCCTCGACCTCTTCTATATGTCGTGAGAGTTTCTCGAATTTCTCCTCGGCTTTATTCTGTAGGTCAGTCCGTATTCGGTTACACTCTTCTTGTGTCTCACGTCTTTTCTTCTCGTCGTTCTCTTTAATTTTATTCCAAATTGTGGACTCAAAATTTTTAAATCGGTCTGCATAGAGTTTACAAATGTTTCCAAACGGTTGTCGATCCGTTCGATTTTATTGTTAAAATTATCCAACTTGCTATTCTGTTCGTCTAATTTTTGCTTTTGTTCGCTGAGATTTTTTAATAGGATGTTTAACATGGCGGATAGTTCTGGATTATTAATATTTGTAATAGGGTTATCTGTTGCGGTTGAGTCGGTTCTTATACTACGTGCTTCGCGTACCGTATGGTCTTGATTTATGTCTATACCACCTAATAAAATTACCGCTTCACCTATCTCTTCTTCCCTTCTAAGCGAATTTCCCTTAGTCACGTCTTCGGACCGATTCTTGTGGTTGTCCGGGCTCCGCGTTCCCTGCCTTTGTTCGTTCCCAAACGCGTCCATGGTATCCGAGAGGGATGTAGATGTGTTTGGCACGTCATCGTTATTCTGAACCTGGTGACTCGGCTTCCGAACTTTTCGTAGGCTATAACCGCTTTCGTTTTCCATATTTGTGTATAATCTGTTTTATGTATTATAAATATTATGATATCTTATAAATATGACTTAGGATTATGTCTAAGAGGAAACAATTTCTTATTTGTTTGAATATCGAGAACCCACGTTGGGCGCCAAATGTATAATTTTTACTGAACTTCCCCTTGTTTATTTTTTTTCGACTTAACTTTTAATAAATGAAAAGCAATAATAATAAAAACAAATTAATTACTATTTATTAATTTGATAACGATATACTTACCTATTTGAACAAATAAAGATAAATCATTTACATCCTAAAATGGGCTCGTTAACAAGAAACATTTTAATCTCGGGGCTGGTGTCCGTGGACCCGATATTCAATCAAAATATTTAACAAACACATAAAAAAATACAATTAAAATATTGAGAATGTTCTGAAGAATAATTAGAATATTTATAATGAAATGTTCTCAGAATGTGAGGTTATAGTCAGGCAGATTAAAAACTAATAAAATTCTGGCTTTATCACAAATAGTTCTTGATTGTAAAGTTTTAGTTTGGAAAACAATTATTTTTGCTATCTGTTCGTAATGAATTTAAAACATAATTAGTTCAACTTATTCGGATTGCAAAAAAAAAGGTTAAAATCAAAGTTTTTCACGAAATAAAAAAAATGTTAGGCCTATGGTTTTGGCAGCACTGAAAATCTAATTGTTATTCTCTCACCACTTTAGATGATGTCTTGCTAGTTGTTTTTAAAACACTTCAAAAGATCTATTCTCTTCGCTTTTTCTTTAGGTTTCTTCTTATCGTCAAGCCTTAGAATAAATTGTTTAACCTTACCGGTATGGCTTCTCCTCAGAACTCCCTTTTTTTACATAAATGTTTTTAATTTAGGCTTTGTTGCAAATTCTGCGTTCCAATGGTCGTTTTTTTTACTCGTTTCTTCTTCTCCTTTATTGGCCGTCTGCCGTCAGTCGAGTCTTGGTCATTTGTTATTTTATAGAATAAATTTTGATTTGATTTAAAAATGGGTTTTATTATTATACATAAATATCTAGAAATTGTTTCCCTTATATTTAATTTGTGTGTGTATTAATTTAAGTACAATGTTACCGCAGTCACGGATTTTGTTAAATTAAATTCGTCAGCTGTTACAGTGTAAATTGCCGTGGTGAATGTGTTATTAATTTATTTTAAATTGTGGAATGTCTTATATTTTGGCCTATTTGGTATTTTTAGTTGCAGAATTTTATGCTCTTTATATAAATGGCGTTAAGGTATTAGTTTATATCCGTTAACAAAAAATATTATTGGTTTTCTTTCGTTTCGTAAGGCTTCTGAAACATCTGTTGAATTCGTGCGTGTTAGTTCCGTTATTATCCGTAAGATCGCTCTGTATGGTTCCATTCTTTGTATTTCATTATGTTATTGGCTGTTTCGATTTGGCTCTATCGGAAATTTAAATTTGTCTTGCAATTTTATTATTATTATAGGTTTTGAATTAGAAATTAGGTTTGCTTTATATGTATTTAAAGTTTATCTGAAATAATGGAGATGTACTATTACAAATAGTTGTTTATTTAAAATATATGTGCTTATTTTCACAATAATTTAAGTACATTTCAGATAAAATGCCTGAAAGTGGCGATCCTATTGCTAGTCCATTTTCCTGTGAGTAGAACATTACGTTAAATTTTTTGTAATTCTGGTTGCATGTTAATTTCAATAATTTTGTTAACTTCTTTATAACGTCACTATTGAGGGCAGATTATTTTAACAGATTAACTTCCATAATTTCTATGGTTTCGTTCACTGGTATATAAAGGTATACGATATCGAATGACGCCAAAGTGTGACTATGTTTTATATCAATATCCTTTATATTGTTGACAAGTTCCAAACTATTGCTTAAGCTGTGGCTATTGTGAAGACATATCTTACTTTTTATAATATTGTCTAATGCTTCGGCTAATTTGGTAAAAATTTAATAAACAAATGTTAATATTATTATGCAATCCTGGATTCTAGAAGTCCAAAAATGTCAGCGAATTAAGTTTGTACATATTTAATTTATTTACTTGCAACATGAGTTTAACTAAAACACATTTACTAATTCATTTCACTGAGATTTACTGTGGGTGTGTCTTTTGCTCCTCGTTCTTTTCGACGTTACATTCTCTAAATCGCTGATTGCCTACTTGATTTTTGTTCCTTGAACCAAGTTGTCACAATGCTCAAAAATGCTTGCTGGCAGCTAGACCGGTTATCAGCTGTTAGTTCAGTTTGGTCAACAAGACAGTAGATCGCATGAGAGATTAGTTTGATGAATTTATTTCAATTTAAAAGGCGCGTTCTGAATAAAAGGCACAGTATTTAAATGCAACAACTGTCTGTTTAAATAATAAAAAGCTCAGTTTATAATTTCCATTTCCAGTAGGAAATATTTACTGTATATAATTTGATTGGTTATGTTTAATTTTAAAATTCAATACCATTAATACAG
>JAGFPH010004167.1:23613-33755 GCA_018207615.1 Philaenus spumarius
TCTTGCAGTAACGTAAATTGTATATTGACCAGAAAATTGAAGGTAATCACAAAAATACTTCAAAACTTGAAAAAAGTAACACATGTTCCAAATTGCAGAGTAAACATTCGTAGCATGAGTTAGTGACCCTCTAATGCTTTTTACAAATTGGCTTTTGGCACTGTGAACAGGTGCGTAGTTTTTTGTCCTTTTTTCGTTCACAAAATTGGCAACGCCTGTATTTTTTAGTCAGAGGTCCCTCTTCCATAGAGGTTGCTGCTGTTCAGAATGAGCTGATACGCCTAAAACCATCCGGATACCGTCCCTGAGTGCTCTGGGAATTTTCTTATTGCACATCCTTTGTTTCAAGAAGGGCTCAGTGAGTTTTAAAGCAAGGGTTATTAAGAAGAAAAAAAATTTCCAAAATGAAATCCCGCTCTACTTCTAAAAATGTTGGCAGATCGTCGTCCTCGTTCTCGTTGGAAGAACGACAAACTCGAAAGTTTCATGGCCAACATCAAGCAAGAGAGCATCTTTATCCTCACTCTCCTCCACTTCAACTGAAATTGGATGTTCCTCTCTTTGTTCTCTATTTAAGCTTTCTAGTTCAACCAAGATATCCTCTTCACGATGAAACAAGATTCGGTTTGCTGCCATCTACAGGAAAAACGAGAAAAATACAACCTAAAATGAGGTAGAAACATTTTGATATAAAATCCAAAGTCATAATAAAACAAACATAGATAAAACTCTTGTTTGTAACACCAAAACGTATAAAAGACCTATTGAACCGGAAAAATAAAAATGTGACATAAACAACAAGGTGGGATGCGAGGGCACCCCCAGTATGTTATTTTTAGAAAAAGTTGTTGAATGAAGAGGTTACTGACTTTCCAGCGTTATGTATCCGTTCTCACGTGCAGCGGACAACTGAAGAACAGTAGCAGCGGACAGTCTGCTTCTAGCTCTTGAAGAGTGCGGACAGTATCAGTGAGGCCTAAATCAACATTTGATTGGTGCGTTGTTTTCTGTTTGAAGCTTGTCTAAGTTTGTCTGGTTGCATTTATAGCCGAAATCCGTTAATTCTAAAATAATGTCGGCGAACTGTGATGCGTGTGATGTGCTTATAACTGACGTGAAGAATGAACTTAGGTGTTGTAAATGTGGGAAATTATATCACTCCAAGTGTGCAAATGTTAAATTGCGTAGTTTAGGCGCAAAGAAAGATAAATGGGTTTGTGATGGGTATAAAGAGAGTGAAAACACATCTTCTGCTAAGAATGAATCCGATTTAAAAGAATATATAGCTAATATTCTGAGCGAATTCAAGACAACAATGTCTGAGGAGCTACGTAGAGTTACAAACGAGTTTGCCGAGTTTCGAGCTTCACTAGAGTTCCTTTCCGATAACGTGGATAATTCAAACAATCTAATGGCGGAAATGAAATCTGAACTCAAGGAAATCAAAGAGAAAAATGAGAAACTTCAATCTTTAAGTGTAGCGCAGCACGAAGAAATAAAACTGTTAAAATCAAAAATGCGCGAGCTTGAACAATACTCGAGAAGAGAAAATATAGAAATCAGCGGAATCCCAGTAACTGTTAACGAGCAGATCTTGGACATAATAGCAGACGTTGGAACAGTCCTTAACATGAAGATCGGTGAGGACGATTTAGTAGCCGCTCATCGCGTGCCTTCCTACAGCAAAATTAGAACGCCCGCCATCGTGGTACGCTTTCGAGAACGTCGAGTGAGAGACGCCTGGATTGCAGCCGCTAGGAAAATTAAAACACTACACGCCAACCAAGTTAATGCTGTTTTCCCAGCTACCAAGAGAGTGTATGTGAGTGAGCATTTAACCCCGGATAATAAGGTATTTTTAGGTAAAATAAAGGAAAAGTGTAAAATATTAAATTACAAATATGTTTGGTGTAGAGGGGGGAGTATGTTTGTGAGGAAAAATGATGGACAAATGTGTTATAAAATTGACGATCTGGACGATTTATCCAAACTTCCATAAAATGTTTTATCATGTTATTATTATGATTTCTCTCTTGTATGGTACAATTTTCTAACTACCTAATTTACGAGGATATAAATGCAGATCTCTTTTTGCACAGTCCAGATGGTACTGTTAATATACACCTAAACATAATAAGGTTAAGGAAAACATTTTATTTTGTTTACACTAGTATCATGGTTTTTGCACATAAAATAAGTGTACTGTTAACAAAAACCGAAACATAAGAAGGATAAGAAATTTATTTAATTTTTTTTACACTAGTATTAATTTTATGGTTATAGTGTTAAGTGAAATATGGGTACTGGATAACGAAATATCGCTTTATAAAATTTCAGGACTTAAAATGTTTAGTTGTTGTAATAATGAAAACAAATCTGAGGGTGTTACAAGAAAAACTGATGGACATATGTGCTATAAAATTGACGATCTGGACGATGTATCCAAACTTCCATAAAATATTTTATCATGTTATTATTATGATTTCTCTATTGTATGGTAGAATTTTCTAATTGCCTCATTTACGAGGATGTAAATGCAGATTTCTTTTTGCTCAGTCCAGATTGTACTGTTAATATATTACATCAAAACATAAGAAGTTTAAGGAAAAATTTTGATTTATTTTACACTAGTGTTATGGATTTTGCACATAAAATAAGTGTTATAGTGTTAATCGAAATATGGGTTCTGGATGACGAAATATCGCATTATAAAATTCCAGGATTTAAAATGTTTAGTTGTTGTAATAATGAAAACAAATCTGGGGGTGTTATTGTCTATGTACAGGAAAATTTATATACCGTTCAAAGTGAGACAGCTCTTGAAAAATGTAATTGTGTTTATCTAAAGATTAAGGCTGGAGACCTTTTTTTCAATTTGTTGGGTTTGTATAGACTACGTACATGAATTCTCTGTGAATGATTTCGTTGCAGAATTTGGACTATGTTTGGGTAATATAACTTCTAATTTTATAATAATAGGAGATGTCAATATTAGGATAGATCAAATGTCCCCACAGACTGATGCTTATCTGACAATGATGAGTAACCATGGACTTTTATCTCTCGTTAACGAACCTACACTGGTCATTAATAAAACCAGTTCCTGTATTGACCACTTGTTTGTTAGGTTACGCCCGATAAGCAACCTTAAATCAGCTGTTTTTCATGCAGGTTTTTCAGATCACAGTGCAATAGCTCTGTCACTTACTAAATGTGCCAATAAGTACACTGATACCTTAAATGCTAAAAACAAGTCCAAAGTAAAGATAAATTTTAACAACTTGAAATACGATTTAAACTATTTTAATTGGTCCATATTTGAACAAAAAGTATGCCCTAACATCGCATTCCAGGAGTTTCATGATATTTTTAAAGAATATGTGGTGAAAAACACAACAGAATTGTGTATTCCGGAAACTCTGAGACGTGCAAAGAACCGAAGTCCTTGGATAACTGAACGGTTACTTAAACGTATTAAGTTTAGGAATAAATTATTTAGTAAAACTAAGTTAAGACCTTATGATGGGAGGTTGATGTCATATTATAATGAATATAAATCGTGTCTTACATCTGACATCGATCGAACTAAATGCACCTATTACTCTAACTTGCTACGTTCATCGAACGGTAACGTTGGAGAACAGTGGCGAATAATAAGCGGAATACTTGGCGAAAGCAAACAAAGGGAAGTTCATAGAATTGAATCGGGTGACGGTACAGTCTTAGAGGATTCTAAATTAATTGCTGACGAATTTAACAACTATTTTGTAAATATGCATAAAAACTCAATAACAAGTAGTCCAAGTTCGGTTTATAGGCTAAAATTAGTTTCATCAATAAAATCGTTTTTTGTTTCTCCTACTGATAAGATTGAGATCACTGATATAATATCTAAAATTAGCAAATAAGAAGTCTACAGGTTGTGATAATTTTACTGTAAATCTAATAAAAAATATAGTGCATTCAATATCTCAACCTTTGTCTGTAATAGTAAATCTAAGTCTGTGTACTGGGATATTTCCGGAACTATTGAAGAATACTATAGTGGTCCCAATTTACAAAAAAGGTAAGGTTGAATCTATAAGTAACTATAGACCAATTCCTCTCTTATCAGTGTTTTCCAAAATTATTGAAAAAGTTATGAAGACTAGGTTATTGAATTATTTAAATAGTTTAAGTTTTTTTAATATCATTCAATATGGTTTTACAAAGGGACGAAGCACAGAAGAAGCTGTTGTTGATTTTATGACCAACATCTACTCCGCTATTAATAACAAAAATAAAGCCACTGGAGTTTTCATAGACTTCTCGAAGGCGTTTGATCTCGTGGATCATAAAATTTTATTAATGAAATTAGAGGCTGTCGGTATTCAAGGCATTGCACTGAATTGGTTTGCTAGTTACCTAAACGGTCGTATGCAACAAGTTCGCGTGAATAATCACCTCAGCAATAAGCAGGAAATCATAATAGGAGTCCCCCAGGGATCTGTCTTGGCTGCAACACTTTTCTTAATATTCATTAACGATTTATTGAACCAAAGCTTCAAGGGTAGAATTGGAGCATTTGCGGATGATATTGCTTTGCAATATATCAATAGTGAATGGGATCTTAACGAACAATATATTAAACACGATTTGGTTGTATTAAGGGATTGCTGTAACGTGAACGGGATGGTTGTTAATATAGAAAAGACTAAATATATTAATTTTGATTTAAGAGGTCTAGGATTTAAACAAAATTTAATTTATCACGATGTATTATGCGTAAGTCGTACATCATGTTCTTGCCAGTCTATTGAAAATGTAAAAAAAATAAAATATCTTGGTGTTTATTTGGACAGTAGAATGTCTTGGGAAGAACATATCAAATATATACATTGCAAAATCAGATGAAATATTCGAAATTTTTATTATTTGAGGAAAATTTGTGATACAGAGCTGCTACGTACCCTTTATTTTGCGTTAATTCATTCCCAATTGCAATATGCAATTGAATGCTGGGGTGGTGCAAGCAAATCAGCATTGAAACCTTTGGTGACCACGCAGAAGTTTTTTGTACGAGTTATTTTATTTAAGAGTAAGCTAGAACCGTATTTTCCTCTTTTTGAATTTTTAAAATTTTTACCCCTTAAACATTTATTTATTTTTAAAGTTTTAAAAATATTTTTCATTCGAAGTGGCAATAATGACAATGACCTCGCTTACTACAGTACGCGAGGTCATTCTTTGTTGCATGTGAGGAGACCGAGGGCCTCTAGAAAAGTTTTTCAAAATTCTCTTTTGGCGGTAGGACCGAAGGCATATAATTGCCTACCAAAGGAAATTAGGACCTGTGCAACATTAAAAATATTTTTACATAAATCCAAAGATTGGTTATTTAAAACAAGTAACATAGATAGTATAATCAATATTCTGAAATGATTATCTTTTGCTTTTGAGAATTTTCTGGGGGTATCTAGGCGCAGACTTGGATGTACATAGTGTTTTTATAAGATATTTATGTTGTTTAGTTCTTAATTTTTTAGTTTAATAGTTTTAGTTGTGTTTTGTTTTATATAATGTTTGCGCAGAGCAGGCATCATAGTAATGCCGCACGAAAGTAAAATATAAATATTTCTGTGGACTGTAATATTAGTTCTATAAGTTTTATATTCTTTTTTCCTAGTCACCGCTACTGGATTTAGGTGACTAGAAAATCCATGTAAATTTATTAATAAAATATCAAGTACGTTTGCGGATGAATATAAAAAAAATAAAGAAAAAAGAAAATCATATGCCTAAAAAAAAAAGAGGAGGCTATTGAGATCCCTGACGCCCAGAAACGTTCTAGGTCTAGCGCATGGGCGAAAATAATGCCTTGGGGCGGCTGAACACCCCACTTTGTGGTGTGAGGGTTAAGAACTTACAAATATAAATAAACCTATTAAAAATATTATCAAACTAATCCTTTTAAGAATCCTACAGCCATGTAATATTACATTACCATTATTGTGCATTACTATTTCTTCATACAAATTATTTTTTTTTTCCATTTATTAGGGATACAAATACGACAAGTAAATATATCATACTTTTTTTTAGTTTTGTAAAAATTAAAATGGTTAATTATTAGTATGGTAAAACTAATATCCAATGACCGAAAACTAAATAAATATGATCAGAGTGAATGACAACAAAGAGTCGTAATGTTGTCAATACATCTTGGCACATGGGTTTGACTGAGCTTAATTGTATCAATGTGTATGTATAGGCCAATTGAAAATGTATTTTAATTTAAAATAAATGTATTTTGTTTTAATTAAGTCACAGTCCGTCCATAAGTTTGTGTGTATGTGTGTAATTAATTAAAATTACTGATAGCTCTAGCTCACGTATAAGGGTGTTTTATTGCATTTCTGTGTCCGCGTATGATTTCCGTATGGATTTGTTATTTCATAGTTTTCAATTTAGAGTTGCTATGTTAACATTGATTTATACATTTCATTAAGTAATGATTCGATTTTAGTTGTTTTTAAGTTTCTTACTTTATATGATAATTCTATTTGTTTGTTGTTTGTAGCCGATATTTCTGTTTAAACTAAATAAATAATAAACCTACGACAATATTTAACTCTATATTATATAAAAAAAATTTTAAATGACTCCACCTGAAACTTAAATTTTTACTTTTGTTTTAAGTAACAACAAAGCAGGGAATTGTAGTTTCCTGCAGGTTACTATGTTTTAAATGTTTATTTTACCTTTATTTCGTTCGTTCACACTCGTGCAAAATTAAACAGTACTTTCCTTAGGACATTGGGTGTGTACAGTTTTTTGTTTTGCTTTTAAAACTTTTCTATGGCAGCCACTTGGCCATGTGCCCGCAGTCCAGCTCTCAAGTATTACGTTTGCACTCTAAAATAAGTAGAAAAATTACTTTAACATAAATATTTAGACGAACATTATGGCTATATAAAAATGTAAGTTGACCAACAAAATATAATTTGTTTTAGTTAAGGCTTGAACATGGTTGTATTACTGTACAATATTATACATATTATTATTAAATTTAATGTAGTAAAAGTAAATTAAGTAATAATAATTTAACTAGAAATAGAAAAACCTTATTTATTATAGTAAAGAAACATATTTTTGTGGTGTATTTTTTAATTATTGACCAGATTACCGTGGAGTCCTCATTTGGCATTTGAATCACTGATAAATGTGTGTCCCACGTTTTTCTATTTTCTTTGAGTTGGTGATATTCATCTCGTACTAATTCTGTAAAATGTATACAACCACAGGAAATACAAGTAATTATTAATGTTTGTGCTTACAATAAATACATTTATTATTGTTATTTTGTTATTTATAAAACAAATATAATGCAAACCTACTTTATCTTTCTACTAAATAAATATAACACAAATGAAAAGCGTAAGAGAAATTATAATACTAATATTAAGGCCAATACACATCTTTTTGCATGCACTCGTTTTTAGTTAAATTTAACCGAAATCTCAAACTTGCAAATTTTAACCAGCAGTTAGATTTCTCAGAAAGATTTTAAATTTACATTTAGTTTTGTGCACTATATTAAAAAAAATATTTGATCTATAATTAATAGGCAACATTAACTATTGAAACTTGAATACAATTTTTTTAAAGTCTTACAGTTTTTAGTTGTATGATTTTAAGTTTTGTATTAATTTACTAAATATTTCTGTTTTCATAAAACTCGAGGCAAACCTTGTTTATATGATTATGATCAGAGAACAAACACTTTATATCGCTATATTTGAGGTTTTCGTTATGTTTTTAATATTTTTATTGTTCAAAAGCAAATTTTACATATACAACCTCCTTTTTACTTAGGACTAAGTACTATTGAAATTGTTATACATATGGGCAATATTTGCAATCAATTAAAGAAAAACCAGTATTTATAGAATAATATTAAAACCTACCTGTAACATTATCTTGAGGCACCACATCAGGATTTCTTTCGTCCTCTAATAGTTGACAAGAACAATCCTTTTCAGCCTGCGCCTTTGATTTATCTGAAGTTTTTCTTGATAACTCTTCCCTTTGTGTTTTTAGAAACATTAATGCGAAAAATACAATAAAGATGATTATAAAACTTAGCAGTATAATTCCAGAGCTTACTATGAGGACTGTTAATAGGCTTTGTTGGTCAATTCTCTCTGTAAATGTAAAATTCGTAAAAATTTTAGTTGATCATCATAATAATAGGATTTTAGGATTTACTAAGGTATCATCAGTAAATAATACAAAAATCGTATGCTATATAAATAAGAACATTTAGAAATCAGTTTGCATTAAATCTAATAATAAACAAGAACATAGGAAGTAAATATTTAATTTTAGGTTATCAACCAAAATTGTAATGAAATTTAAATCAGATTGAAATGTACCATGCATTTCCAATTGCAATACGAATTCAGTACGAATGGAATACCGTGCATTGTTTTATTGCACAATAGGACTCGTGAGTTGGAAGCAATGCAGCTCTTTACCTATGCAAAGCTAAGCACAATCTAAGTATAAAAAATATATTTCGAAATAAAAATAGGAGACTTACTACAAAAAGGAACATGGGAATAGAAAAATATTATTATATGAACAAAATAACTTTAAAAAGGCTTCAACATCTTTTCAGAGTGATAATGAAATGTGACAGGCAATATAGTATTGTAATCACTGCTGATAGTTATGTCTTATATTATTAATAATGTTCAAAGTTTTCCATTTCCATACCCAAACCGTTCATGGTTTTAATATATTAATTAATAAACTGAAATTTTAAAAATAAAAAGAATTGAAAATTTATAGGTAGTTTTTTGTTGTTGGAAAACTACCTTACATTCTACAAGATTCGTTTTTTAAATCCAGTTAACTTTACTTTAATATATTTTAGATAAAAACTTATTTTAAAATACCTTAAATAGTTTAAATAACTTATGGTTTCATGCATGGCATAAAAACATTTATCTTCAGATAATAAAGCTTCATCAGCAACTATCTGTTAATGTGCACAACTGATTGATACGGTTGAACGTATAGAAATGGCTGAAAATTAAACTACAGTCAGGAGCACGAAATAAGGCGGTTGAGAATTTTTGCGCTGTTGCCAGATATGGGACTGGCAAAGCGAGTCTCGACCGTTCCTCGCTTTGCCAGTCCCATATCTGGCAAAGCGCAAAAATTCTTACCCGCCTTATTTCGTGCTCCCGACTGTAGTTAAACTTTTAAAAACCAGTTCTTGTTATGCAATTTAATTTTGTTAGAAAATCTATATAATGTAGACAATTTGTGTATTACTAAAACATTTTAAAATACATTTTAAAAACTTATGCTAAAAAAACGAAATGTGATCAGTTTTAAAATTACTAGTTGATTTTGTTTATACACAAATGGAGAATGTGTATAACTTATTTATATAATACAAGACATTTTAATGAAAATTATAAACCAACTATAGGTTTAATTTGCTACAGACCTATGTGCACTACCTATGTATATGTGTTATTATTAAAAATGTACCTTTACTTTGTCTACTAAGGTGAGTTATATTTCCTTCAGAGGTAATCATGAAACTGACAACACTACTGTGACCTTTGCTGTTTTTTGCGTATATAAAAACGTTATATAGCTTTCCTTGCTCTAGATTAGCTACAATGAATTCAGCAGCCCCTCTGTTAGTAACATTACTTAATAACCTTCCTTCATTCCTAACTTCTGCAACAAAATCCTGAGGTAAACCTCCATCATACCCGTGCTCACACTTAATTGTTAAAGCAGTTTCATAAAATGTTGTGCAGTTGAAAGGTGAATCCGGGTAACCTGAAATTAAAAGGTTGTATCAAGGGTAATTTAATTCAGTATATTGTAATATTAACTGTAAATATAATTAATTAGTGCAATTAGAAACTATTGCGTACTATTATTGGGAGAAAATAAAACATAAATGAATAAAGCTACATATTTTTAACTGTGATATAGCTCGAATATAAATAATAATAAATAAATATTACACTTGTAATTAACAACAATTTATAAAATTAAACAAGAAATCATTACCTATTGTGCATTTGGAAAATTTATTTTGATTTTGAAAAAACTAAAACCAATGTTTTAAACTA